>QFEU01007752.1:0-22307 GCA_003316345.1 Tricholoma terreum | reverse complement strand
TAAATATGTGGGATGAAAATTCATCCCAAATTCATCTATCACGAATTCAGCCATTTATGTTGGGAAATTCAGGTTTCAGCACTTAAATGGTTGAAATCACTACTGTGCTAGGTGCACAGTGAATCAAAACAAAACAAATACAAAAAAACTTATCTATGGCCCAAACAACAGTTGCCATCGTTTGGGCCCGCATTCCATCCAGTTGGCTTGTTTGAAGGTGGTGATGGTGGAGAGGGCGTGGGAATGGTTGTGGTGGGTGTGCATGCAGTGGTGGTGGTGGTGAGGTGAATGGGAGAGGGAGGGAGGCAGCCATCATCGAAGGGAGTGCCAGTCTGCGACATGATGTTGATGTTCAACATTCATCATGTGATGTGTTGAGGGTGGGCTGCAATCACTTAATACTTGCAAAATGCATACAGGACAACAAGATGAAATTCAGCCTCTTGTGGTATGAAACATTATACCCTGGAAAAACCATTAGGGTATAAAATATAAACAGTCAATTCAATCTTTAATGAAAGAAATTTATCTTAAATGTAATGGTATGAAATTTCTATTCTATCTTAGGCTGAAAAATATATCCACACCAAGGGTTGTAAAATGGAATTAAAATGCTGGCCTGAATTCAGCCATTTATTGGGTGAAATTCCATCATTTTAATATGCTGAAAAATGCACACTTTTAGGGGTTGAGATTTTATCCATTAAATCTGAGGATTAAATTACCACCATGAATTTAGTCATTCTTTGCATGAAAATCCTGCCCCTTGAAGTACTGAAAAACTATCAGTTTATGATGTTGACAATTCATCCATTAGAAGGATAAAAAATCAGGGTGTAAAAACCAGCCTGAATTCATACCCTCTTGTTTCAGCCATTTAAATATGGAAATTACATATTCAGCACTTAGGTGGATGAAATTTAGGTGCCATGGGTTTCATAGTGATAGGAATATGCATGTGCATCATGAATGCTTGCACAGCTGCTATTCCAACATAATACATATGCCATGTTCAAAAATTGGAATATAACAGACAATGATATGCCTCAATGCGCTGAGAGCACGTAAACCACCACAACAGCTATTTTTGCAGTTAGAAAATGGCTAAGATTTGACTAGAAAAAGCACAAGAAAATGTGTTAGAAAATGCGGACGAACATAGAAGGGTATGCACGAGAGAGGGGACTTAGTGTAAAAGTCGGTGCTCTAGACCACCAAGAGTGCTTGGTAATACACTTGGCAGCCCTGTCCAATGTGCAATGGATGTCCGAAAGGGAACGGAGGAGTGATCAAGAGTTGACATCTTAAATAGAACACGATCAAGGGTGATGTGCTTCAAATTGCCAAATAAGGAATCGGCAGATAAGAACAAGAACACCAGAAAGACGAAATCAATGGATAGTACTAAGAGTGGGAGGTGTCAGATGACAAAGGGAAGGTCTCATTCTATTTTTCATTCATTCTTTATTTTGCCTTTTTAGTTACTCTATGGTTGAGATTTCAAATTATCATGTATATATGTAGAGCAAGTAGCCTCAAAATACAGGTCTTGCTTCCCCCCCCGAAGTTCCTCTCACAGAGTTTAGTGCACCCTCGAACGTCTCAAACATTCATCGGACTTGTTTAAAGGTCAACAAGTCTTTTGTTTAGTCCTTCCTAAAAAGAATATTAGGAATAGCATTGATAGGAAAATTGTGCCAGCTGCATTGAAGTATATGCGTGTCTACTGGGACTTAGGAAGTTTAGGAAATTGTGTCGGTTGTGTTTCCAGGACTTAGGAATATTGGGAACCTTGTTCTAGCTGCGTAATTGAGTATGTGTGTTTCTAGGACTTTGCGAATAGTATAAAGCACTTTCTTGGCAGGCGTCTTTGATCTTACTGCCCCCACACACTTAATCCTAGAGGGACTCATTGGGTTTGTGCACTCAAGTTGTTCCAGGACCTATCAACGACATCATGAGGGTCAATGATAATTGAGGCACTTCAATGGGTTGGGATGACCGAAGTTAAATGTTAAAATGTTAAGGGGCTTGACCGGTCCTACAATGACGAAATGTGTTTTGATGTGCTTGTCTCACCTTCAACTCCTCTGCAGCAAGTCTGTAACAACAACACACCACTATGAAGGCTATCAAAATATCTGCCATCACTGTGGACCCAGCGGCACCTGTTTTTCATTTGTTTATTTTGGAAAACCCAGATTTCATAATATATATGGCTGAATTAAGGGTGGATGAATTTGGGATGACTTTCCAGTTGCAATGTTCCAAACACTTAAGGTATGAATTTCATATACAGTATATTTCCACTTTTTATGCCAAGTTGGTGTGGTGGATTTACATACCATGAGTGGCTGAAATATATGGGATGTTTTTTCCACCTTTGACAATGATAGGAATTTCATACAGTTGGTCTAGAATTGCAGGGTATGATGTTCAGCTCAAGATAGAGTGGAATTTCATGCTGTTAAAGGTTGAATTGACTATTGATATTTTTATGTCCTTAATATATTTTTTGCAGGAAATCCCTCAGATGCTGTTTCATCCCATAGTGGACTAAATTTCATCTCAATGCCAAATAAGAATGGCATGAGCAGCAAGTCACTCCAACCTGCCTCAAGCAACTACCCAGCACCACCTTGCCCGTACCACTGGCAGATCGTCGTTTACATTGCATGTACAAGCCATCATCAACCACGCCAAACAACCAACAACCTCAACTTCAACCGTGGGATCCAACCACCACCAACCCCCAACAACAGCTACAACAACAACTGGAACAACAACAATGATGCCACCTCCCTCCCTCCCTCCTTCCCACCACCACCACTCTACCCACACCCACCACCACCATTCCTAAGTCCACCCCCACCTCAACCACCATCACCAACAGCTGCAAAAAAACAAATAGATGCAATGTGGGCCTGAATGACGATTGCGTCGTTTGGGCCCTATGTAAGTTTTTTGTTTCTTATTTTTATAAACTTACTAGTTTGTTCTTTTTGTTTTCTAGGTTCTAATCTACTGGTAATGACAGACAGACACAAGACAACCCAGACCCACCGACACCCGTGCCAAGTACAGGAGGGTGACAGGTGATGCCAGGAGACCCAGGGAGTGGGATATCCACATGGTAGGCACCTCCCAACCCCTCAACATGTGCCACATCACTGATGCCCCCTTTGCCCCCTTCAACCCAGACACCACAGCGCCAAGATGGTGGACCACCATGGATGATGCCCCACATGCCTCCAGCCTCACGAGCAACTGCTCATGGGGTGGATGGTGTGTGGACCAACAAAGGACCATGGACGACACACCACCCACCCCTAGCCTCACGAGCAACTGTTCGTGGGGTGGTTGGTGGGTGGAACGACAATGGGGAGGGGAGACGAAAGGGAGACGAGACGACGGGGGATGGGGAACACCACCACCACCACCACCGCTGCGAGCACCTGCTCACAGGGTGGATGGGTGGGTAAGGAAACGAGGGGGAGATGAAGAAGGCCACGACGCCTGCCCCATGCCTATGAGCATCTGCTTGTAGGGTGGTTCACGGGTTAGCGCAGGGAGAGGAGACTGTGATGACACCACCCACCCCCAGCCTCATGAGCAACTGCTCATGAGGTGGTTGGATGGGCTCCTGCGCCCCCTCGTTTTTTCATTTCTGTTACTTTTACTAACAACTATTTTATAGATTACGTTTACGATATTGACAAGTACAACGGCACCACCACCAACAAACCCACCACGGAGCAACAGCGACAACAACTAGTATGGGCCAGACACCACCAATGCGAGAGGATGGGTGCGAAGAGGACACTGGCACCAGCAACAACACCAGCGGTGACACAACCAGGCCACTAACAACAACGCCTCCTTGAATAGGTTTTTTTTCTTTCCTTTTTCAATCTGTTTTATTTTTAAAACTAATCATTTAATTTATAGTGAACAAGGACACAAGTCAAAGGCCCCACAAGGGGACAGATACAGGCCATGGAGAGGCATGACAGGGAAAGGAATGGCCAAAATGGTGAGGAGCTGATGGACAACACGAGGGACAAAATGATGCGACAAGGAGGAATGTCCTTGGTAGAAGCTAACTTTATTTTATTTTGTATTTTATATATCAAATAATGAATAACTTCTTGTCCTCTACTAATGGAAATTCAACTGTTTAAAGTATTTACTGGATACTGAAAATCCACCTGTAGTGGATGAATTGCCTATGACATGGTAAAAATGACAGAGTATGAAATGTGCCCAATTTGACATGAATTTCACCACTTTCATTCATACCTTTAAAAAATGAAAATGATACTATGGCTTCATACAATTACCAGGTGATAGGTATACCACTCTGGGATGAAATTTATTCTTTCTTTGGATTCTATTTATTTCCTCCAGGTATTATATTCAGTACTTGTCGACACTAATAATGGTATGGATTTACATATATAAGAAGGGGGAATTATGGTATGAATTTCTGCCACAGGGGGTCCACAGTGCATAACTCCCATGCTGAAAGAAAACCTCAAGGTATGACTTTGAACCGCATACATGTATTTCCATCTCACCAATGCGAAATAGTTGGCTTGTGCCAATTCCACGGGACAATGCTTCCTAGTTAGCTTTTTGGTCTCACAGCTTATCACTCCCAGATGATTACGGATTGGATAACCTTGAATGAGCTGAAAGCAGCCCCTGCCGCAAACACCTCCTTGATATATGCCGCCTCCATTGGGGAAGTTGATTTTGATTTCCAAAGTGACAAGGCACACCCTGTATCGCCCGGGGTCAAATATATCGAGTCAAGCACAGCCGTGTTGAAACGCCGTCTTTCAATCATAAGCAGTGGAGTGGTGTGAGACACCACTCCAGGTGATCATGTGACCTTGTTGGTAGAACAGTAGCTAGTCACATGTACTGAGCCAGATCACAGCTATCCCATCGCGTTGCCTTGCCACAGCTTGTAGGCACTTGGGTCTACTCCAGCGGGGACATAGCAAGGGATCTTAAAAATGACGAGACCTTATTCATTGTCTTGGTTGGGCATGGGACAGATGAAGATGGGGATGGGGCACTATTGATTGGGGAGGACAGCGGTGCCCTGCTGACGAAACGACAAGCTGAGATCATGGTGGACATCGCGAAGGGATCTATCGCCCTCGTCAATCTGGCTTGTCACTCTGGCTTATGGACTTCCAAACAATGGAGACTTGTCGAGGCTGGTGCAGTCCCAGACACAGTGCATTCGGGGTGCTTCGCTCCACATCCAATTCCTCCACCGCGGTCTTGCCTCGAGTCCATGGAAGACCAGCTTGAACTAGAGTCTCTTGTCGCCTACCACTTGAAATGGTTGCCACCGAGTACCGCGACGGAAACGAGAACAACCTGGATTTGTGACAAGTTTCTTCGGGGAGAGCTAGACGGTTATAGGAAAGCTCAACTTCTTCAAGTGCTGCGAATGAGGAAGCATCAGCTTATATTGGCAAGGCATATTGCGGAAGGATTCGGCTGGTTTAATTTCGATGACCCCTATGGCCCAGCGATGCGAAACCTCTGTCTAAATAACAATAAACTCACTTCCGAAGCAATCGCAGCTGGGTGCATGGTCGAAGTCTTGGTTAAGAAGACATTTGGACTAAATTGGAGGAGACCCGCCTCATGGTTGGTTGAAACTTGGAATGCTCACGGAAGGCCTACGATCAGCCCTCAGGAGTGGGATGTTCAACTTGCCAATTCGCAACAACTCGCGGCTACAAGCTGCGCCTGATTGTCCCCAAGGAAGGTCAAGGAGTTAAGTTAGATGTTACTAGGTCAGGGTAGGCCTGTCACGGTATTTTATACACCTCCATTGTAATTTCATGCACTGGAATTATAGACGTCAGCTGGAGTTTCATTGTGCAGCCGCAATCAGGCAATTAATCGTATATTGCTCATAGCCTTGGCCGAGTGCTCGTTGTGTGTTGAGGTACTTGTCGAACCTCACCGCTCAAACGACCCCCGGAAGATCCGTCATGCACAATAGGCTATTTCACTATTAGTAACATTACTTGAATCCATTCTCTCTAAAGGATGTTTCTTTCCAGAAAAATCATTGGCTATTACGTTAGGGTATGGAGGATTTTTCTGAAATCCTCTCTACACCGACTCACAGCAGCTCTCGATTCCCATCTAGGTCGGCCTAGGGCAGTCAAATTGATCGAGGCCACGATGTCCCTCCGCAAGCCACCTCGCCAACGCATCTGGATTTCGGGGTGTGAGTTTGATACCGACGTATCCTGGCAGTGCTTGTGCATCGCAAGTCGAAATTTGATCGTCTTCGGGATGCATTTCTGAGCTCGCCTCTCGTGTGGCGCGGAACGACGGAAAGACCTCGGCTTTGGCGGCCTCAGAAAGGGGAGTTCGCTCGAGCTTGAAAAAGTGTAAGAGCAACACAAGCGTTCCATAGAGCATCTTATTAACGCCTGAAATACAATGATTAACAACTAATGGGTTCAAGGGCAAGGAATGCATACTGGTAATCCCCATACACATTCGGTGTCCAGCACCATGGGTGAGGTGAGGAACGCCCTTCTTGGTTCCAACCACGTCCGTGCGGCCATAATGACCAGCCATCCAGCGCTCGGGTTTGAATTCCTCAGGAAAATCATATCTTTCCGGATCGCGATTGATCTGGAAAGAATTGTAAACAACGAGGGTGCCTTTTGGAATATCGAACCCATCGACGATGACGTCTTGAGATGTCTCACGGGGAAACCCCAGCCGAACAGAGCTCCAGAAGCGACCCGCTTCCATTCCCAGGGCTTTAATGTATTCGACCGCGTCTGTGTCAAACGGGTCAGGGACATCATCACCGTAGATATCCTTGATAGCAGAAACGGCTCTCTCCTGCATCTCAGGTGACGCTGCTAGTTTACCCATCAGCCAAGCCAGTGTTGTTCCAGCAGCCATGCCAGAGCCAGCAAGTGTTGTCGCAAACATAAGTTCCTCTTTTCGTGTAAGCGGATCCGAAAGTCGACGGAACATATCGCCCAAAACAGAAGGCGTTGTGTCACCACTGTCAAGACGCTGGTGAAGGTCTCGCAGTAGCACCTGGCAATACTCTACCTCGATGCGGCGGAGCTCTTCTGCATGTAATTCGGGACGGGTAAAAGACTCGAGCCACGCAGATATATGTAGAAGGCGGAAAAGGGGAAGAAGTGGTGATAATATCCCAGAGATAACCCTTTCCGCAAACCGCACGAGTGGTATATAGTCGTGAAGAGGCGCACCAAGGCTACGCTGGCGAAGAATACGAATGTTAACATCAGCGATGAGTCTAGTTGTCGCCTCGTCGAGGCTCTGGCCGACGAGTTGATCTGCGCTGATTCCGATCGTAGTCGTCCACAGATGGTACCCAAGATCGCAGGGTGTATTGCGGGAGGAACCCTCCGCCAATAGGCCCAGGAGACGAAAAAATCGACGTGAGTAGAAATGATTATAACTTTATGATTGCGATAAGCAGATAGCGCATGGTCATGAAATCAATCCGACCTTGGTAGCTTCACTGCATTTGTTTCCTGGTGAAGAAGCCTGCGATAACGGGTTACATTCTTATCGTACTTCATTGCTTGAATGGCGTGAATCAGTTGATCGAACGAAAGGGGGGATCAAGGTCTGAACTTACTCCCAAGAGTGCTCGGCGCATCGGGATCGAAGGCCTTGGAGAAGGCACCATGCCATAAGTCGAATTTAGGTCGTGATTGAAAAGCGACCCCTTGCCGGCCGACAAGAGTTTTTTCAACGGCCTCACGAGTATTGAGAATGATCTAGAAGAATTGCAGATCAGATGCCGGTGGGCAATTACGACTCGAATGGACCATAAGATACTAACAGCGGGTCGATTGCCAAGAGAGACTCTGAAGATGTCGCCGTACTGCTTCGTCCATTGGGCGAGCGTGCGAGCATGGCCTGTCTGCATCTACGGCGGATTGACTACTTAACATTCATAGAACAGATAGCAGAGTCGACATGTTTACCTGGAGAATCATGCCAAAGAACGGATACCCTGATGGTCCGGGAAACTCGGTTCGAGGAGAACCAACGCCTCCAACCCAGCGCCGAGCAAGGCGTGCAGGAAAGACGAGCAAAGATGCAATGCAGACGGCAATAGCAGCGATTGCTCTGACATCAAGTGGTAAATCCATGTATGAAAAAGCACCTGTTCCGAGTTCTCAGTAAATGTAGGGAACGGGAAAGAATTTCCAATGGGTTAAATAGCACAGACCATGACAAAGACTCGGACGGCCACACCAAATGCGCCTCTTCTAATCTTGCTTTACTGGTTTCCACCTGTACAGTCCACTCCACGGCCGTCATACAAATGGGCAGCATGCTATACCAACACCGCCCCTCCGCTGTACCCTTGAGGTTCGCATCTGAAAAAAAACCTACAGATGGAAGAGATAAGGTTAAGCGCCAACCGATGTCGACGGCCATGGTACAAATTTTAAAATGAGCGCTACATTTCCTGCCCATTAGCTTATTCCTTTAGCTAAAATGCTCCATTTGTGAATAATGAGCGCCTGTCTTCATTTTAAGCGCCGACCGTGACGTCGACGGCCAGTGGCCACACCAAACGTACAGCTCTGTCATATAAAATTTAAAATGAGCATCGAGTCCTCGTTCTTCGGACTCGTCTTTAATACATAGTCCAAGTCGTTATGCATTATGGGTCACACCCAGCCAGCCAACGGCATCTACCGTTGCAATCATGGATGCTATGACAGATTGATCTGGTGTTAAAGTTTGTCATGTCGGGGATATATTCCAGAAGAAGGACATGCGACTGCAGGGCACACCGTGACGGTCTGCAAGTCTGAGCCTTCCAGGAGCGATGCAAACCACGCCCTTGGAGAGAACAAAGGCGTTCATACGAGAAGTGGGACTGTATTCCGTGTGCTGATAACTTGAAGTAATACCATCCCAGCCGATTCGGTCTTCCTCCTCCAAGTATTCGTGAAAGGGAAAGTTGGGATCCGGTTTTGTCTGACGTAGTGTTGCTTCGACATCATAATTCCAAGCCGAGACAGGCGCAAGGATCCATTTGGGATCCATCTCCACACATCAGAGAGTCGAGATCGTACTTAGTGTTCGTGTCGTTGGTTAGTCAAAGTAAAGTCCTTAATTTAGAACACAAATAAGTACAATTAACCTCATTGTTGCTTAGTCATTCAGGGGACTCGATCTCTCTCCGAGTCCTTTTTCACGGCCCACCCTCCGCTCTTGTGTTCAATTCCCGTGATTTGTATTTATATTTGTGCTAGTAGCCTCTCCGCTTACTCATTGTTGATATTGGGGTCCCACAGCGCTAGTCACCAAGTGGGCCTGTTTTGGCGCTACTTTCTCTCTTTTGACAGAGGCATATGGGATACGCGTGACGCGACGCCAATTATATCACCTGACGGTAAACCTCCTTCAACAGTGCCATCATGGACTCGACGAGTTCTTTATTTGAAGGCTTCTCTCATTTGTCCAACGCCGACTCGAGTATGACGCGAACGCGATCACTTCATGGACGACGATCACAAGCCACTCGATGCGAAGGCGATGAAGCATTTAACGCTGAGGCATAATGAGGAGCCGGATTTGACTGCATTTCTATGGATTACCACCCTTGGAGACAAGCGACTCGTACCTCTTACAGAAGAAGCAGAGGACCTACTTACGCATGAACCATCCATCAGGACGGTATTACAGAATGCGTGGAAAGAGGCTCATTCAAGGAAGTTCGAGAGCTAGGTATGTTTGACCTGCGATGTTTTCTCATTCCGAGGTGCTGAATATCACCGCAGAAGTCCTTTAGCCTGTGGTGCAGGATTCCTGAAAAGCCTCCCAGGCTCCGCTGCGTGGGTTTATCTAGTTCTTTGTTGTCTTTGTCATTTCTCACTTGAATTTTATCACTTGTGACGCTTTTCTCTTATCTAGCTGATGGTGAGTTCATGTTCAATAATGATATACACTGACTATTGTTCACAAAACCGAATGCACAATCCGTCCTTCGTCGAGCAAGGCCTTGGTATGTCACGACTCACGCGTTTGTGATGCTTCAACATTTACATCTAGTATTCTTGGACTCGTCAGTACATTGGAGACACTTCCGAGGAGTTGTGACATCACATCAGCACTCATTTCCGGGGCCACGATCGCAGTTACGCAAACTACCTTGCCATCGTGCATGGGAAAGTCGCGAACAGTGGATGAGAGTAAGAAACACTTCGTCATATCCATGAACATCAGGGACGCTAAAAGCTCTGGTTGGTGCTTTCCCTCCCAGGCTCATTATCCGCGGCTGACAATAGCTTTCCATGCTTGGTTAGGATACCCGCCCCCTGATCATGATGTCAGAAATTTCCTTTGTGCGGAAAATTCAAATTCGTCCGTCGTGTATCGGCGTGCTTGTGCTTTTTTAACAGCCCTACTCGATGAGACGCCGTCTGTACTGCGAGGTGATTCTGACTCTGTCGCCACGCCTGGGGAGCTTCCGCCGATAAGTCTCAACGTGGATATTGCCTCCCTTTCAGAGCATATATGACTGTAGGTATGAGCATGACTGCACATGGAAGGTTTCGGGCGGACTTTTCTCAGAAGGTTATCCGCCGTGCTGAAAAAGTGGTATGCGTCTTACAAGAATTATAACACGGCTACTTAACTGACCACATACACATAGACCTCACCTCTTTGCGAGACCTTTCTGAATCGCCCTTCCCCCGCGAATGTTGCAGTTTCTTCAGTCTCTGGTTCGCCAAGCCGGTCGGATTCTGGCGAATTTCCACCCATCGTAGCATTTTCCGGGGCTAGAGGAAGTTATTCACAACAAGCCACCCGAGAGTCCTACGTCCTCACTGCGTCTCCAGAGGAATTTACGATTTATGCAGCATCAGTCACAACGACCATTACTGACGACGAACCTTTAGTAACCCTAGAGTTTGACGAGGCACATACAATGACTCGGTGACGCTCGAGACCTCCATCTGAATGGTCTAACTTTGGTGAATTGCGACGGCCATTACGGTCCATCAAAAACTCATCGTTTTTCCCCGTTTTTCTCTCCACCAATGGGAAGATCACTCAATTCGTGTCTTCACCAGACAAAGACCACATTGTGGCTGGACTCTTTATCCTTAACCAGCCTTACACGGATCTTGGTTTCGATCAGCTGACTAGGAAATTTGCCCTTGATGGTAGTTTCGCAATCGATCACATCACGTCGGATGACTACATAGCGCATTTTGTAAGTAGATGTCGGCGCAATCTTTTGAGCACACATTTACGAACATTGGCTTAAAATTTTGGTGCTCGGTTTGATTACGCGTCTTCACACATCAAGGCTAACATCGTCCTGTTTGCAGCCATGAAGCTTCTCGGCGGCAAGACATATGCTGAACGATCTCTACGTAATCATCAAAAACTTGTATGAAGACGGTGTCCCCGTCGGAACCGCTTCTCTCTGAGGCGGCGTATTGGATAATGTTGAATCAGGAATTCGACCCGGTCAGCGCCTTGAAGATGATCCTCGGAGGTTTCGCCCTTGACAAGGGCAACCGAGGGGAGCTGCTAGTTATGATGCTCCTGACGCAAGCCCGTGACTCCGCCATTGGATCTCCTGACCGATTCGGGAAGCCGATGCAGCGATGGACGTCCGTCACCACTTTTTTCGAGCCCCCGCTCCACCCACCGCCCATAGGTCACCCGAATAATCACGCAAACATCTTCAACGCCAAAGGATATCAGGTCCGTTCAGACGGATCGTCGAGCCACGGCAAGGCATTCAAAACTCAGTTCTCTGATTCCAAGTTCTACTTCAACCACTGGTTCAAAGGGGCATTCTCGATGTCAAATATCTTCTCTCACTACTGTCGCGGCGCGGCGGTCCTATGCGCCGACATCCAGCCTGGCATGGACAGGCTGATGCCTTTCCTTTCTAGAGGATCTAGGCTTGCTCGAGATAATCTCGGGGTCTGTCTGTGGCAAACACAAAAACGATCCGACCTTCACAGATCAAGTCGACGACGGTTTGTTTGAACGCGTGGACCCTTTCACCCTGAAGACCTTTAAAGATTCTGCAATGTCCGACATACCGATTATCTGCATTGTTTTTTTTTTGCACTCGCCCCGAACTACAAGTTGTACGGGTTCAAGGGATTGTCAACTCCACAGGCCAATCATACATAACGTACGATGTTTGGTGTTCTGGCTTGTCTCCTGATATTCTCTGCCCTGTCGTTGTGGGTAAAGGAGGCTGTGTGGGAAGCGCTTTTGCAACGGTCGTACGGATGGAAAGATATCTACAACGGAGAGCACTGGCAGGTTTAAAGAAGGTCAATAAACCCAGGAGTTGCGCTGGATAGGGATCACTGGTCTCAGTGGAATGGAAGTGACTTGTTTTCGAAATGAACAGTAGTACATAATATACCTGTCTCTCGCAAGATATACCATTCAATCATATTTGTTTTTACTGGAGCACCACACTAGACGGGCGAAATGTGGGACCTCCCAGTGCTTGGTATAGTGTTTGCTTTACATAAGCTCTTGAAAAGTGAGATATGCCATGTTACTAGAATGGAGGCGGTTGTAGCTGAGTCGTAGTTCGAACAAATTCAGGCCAGTGGTCTGTCGGAAAGAGCGTCGTTGCTCAATCGTTGATCAATACGTGCCCTGAATACTGAACTAAATTACCATCACCGACTATCCAAAATCAACGGACAAGAATAAGTAGAAACATGACTGGGCTTGCACAGAATATACAAATGAGTTCCAACAAAACAAACGAGAGCAAGAGGCATCTGTGTATCAAATATATGGGGCTTCCAATACCAATAATCCGTCCCCAAGAACAAGATCATGACCACGAAATTGCACACCTAGCGCACAGCCAAATATAGGCCCTCGATAGAGACATTTGCTTGCCAAGCACCGAGCTTCCTCACCGCGCGCAATGCCGCGGGCGCAGGGAGCACCAGGACGAGTGCGGGAACGATAAAGATGAGTAATAACAAGGAAAATATGAGGGTGATGCTTGGTTTAATGACGAGGAAGTAGAAGAGTGCTTGGTAAGAAGTTGGATCTGTAAACTAAACACGAAGTTATATGAGAGCGAGGGTGTGTGGTAAGGACTAGACAACGTACCATCGCATACGCATTTTTATAGAACGATGTCTCGGGGACCTGCCCTCTTGGGGATGCAGAACCGCTTTCTACCTCGGCAGCGGTTGCTTCGCGGGGTCGAGTGAATATGGGACGTGGTGGATAAGGCATGGGGTATGCCAGCGGGGAGTGGAATCGGGTTTGAAGGGCAAGCTGCGTTGGGGGGTGTTAGTTTGGGAGTAACTCGTGCCGAGCGATAATTACCTCGCCTCGCGCGAAGGCTCGAGCGCCTAGAAGGTTGAAGAAGCAAAGGACAGCGCCTAATGGGAGGGCCATGAGGAGAGTCGTTCCCGCCTGGATAATAAGCAATCAGTATGATACTTCAAGTATATTAGAAAAGTAGATCCAAAACTTTGGAATGAGGGGAGTGAAGTGGAAGGGCGTACCACTGTGAACACGAAAAGGTATATCCACGCAGCCAATGCATACGGAAAGTTCACCACCAGGAGGTGGAATAACGACCGATAATACACCTTTTGCACCAATGGCCTGAAATATCTCTTCCATGAAGCCAAACAGAAAAATCCACCACGATTCCGGCGCGAAATATCTGAAACGTGGTCGTGATGTCCATCCTCCAACAGTAGTGGCCTCTGCTCAAACTCTTCATCATGATCGCTGTCGCCATCGTCTGTGAAAAAGAGCGACAAGACCGTCTGTCCCAAGGACGGCGCGATGGAGACTATGCTCGTGTGAGAATAAGACCGAGGTCGCCCCACCAAGCGACGTGTAGCGCTTATCGGCGAGGAGGGTGCGAGAAAAGGCGTAGTCTCCGTCGGCTCGCTGTGATGGTGCTCGTCTGGGAACGGCACGGGCGTGAAAAGAAGCTGGGGCGAGGAAGCTTCATAGTCCGAATGAGAGTCAGTGGATGCTAGCTGGGCGTGCTGGGCTGTTTGAAGTCTATGACGCCTGTTAGAACGAGTAGTCCTTGCACGTCGTTCACGAGAGGGATATGGGGGCGGTGGATCGAGTGCAGGGGGGTTGCAGGACGTCGGAGACGGTGGGGACGGCGGTAGAGATTGCTGGCTAGCGACCGTCATGGTGCAGGTCAGAATATCAAAACAGTCGTACACAGTCGAATCGAACTAGTATGTCATACAGCAAACTCGCAAACAAAGCTACTACTCTCAATCACTCGACGAGGTCTTGGATCCACACTGTCATCCGTGAATCATGATGCACATGGTACGGTAGGTGCGGAAGTCTGCCTGAACCCACATGGCACATCATCTACTGCGCTCCGCACACTCAAGCCTCTCCCTCGACCTCCCTGATCCGCAACAAGCAGTTGAATACGATTACACAAGGAGGATTACAAGGAGGATTACCTGCAACCACCACTGCGCGTCTTCCAGCGAACGGACGGCAGCTTCTCCATCAAGATCTGGACTGAAGAAGCTGCCCACCTTCTTGTAGACGCCCTTGCGGACGAGTGCGTCGATGTCAATGCGTGCATCCGACCTTTTCGGATTCAGACTCTATTCTGCGAGGTCCTTAACCACGTACTACTCGAATCAGATATGCACCCTGACCCAAGAAACGCAAGCCAAGATTGCTGACTACTCCCGACATTTGATTCCTTCCTCACGTTCCATGTCAGTCGGCAAGCCGTCAACCACAGACCAGGTCTATATTCCCACCATCCCGCGGTACCTGGATGCACTTCTCGCACGAATCTGATGGCTACAGGAAAATGGGTACAGGCCATTGGGTGTTTACGGACCACACACGAATGTGGGATTCTTAGTGCGTTATGAGGTTCCAGGTTATTGAAAGCGAGTCGAAGGACGAGATGGAGAAGATTTTGGAACGGTGTCAGAGGATACACAAGCTGTAGCTCGTCAGTGCGAACTTCCTATCATCGAAGAAACAAACGGAAAGACGATCCTTTGTTATTACATGACGACGGACTGGGAACAACTGTAGTAGGTACAAATGAAACTCGATTGTTACAACTCTCGTCAAATGCTTCAGTCCCTTTGGCATCTCCTACCCGCCCATCTCGCCGCCAGATCACATCATTCACAACTGATCTTCCATTTTGGCTATATTTACGCCCCCTCCTGTCCACGCGAATCGCTCATTCGCACTCTTTTGGAACAAAACATCCGATGCTCTGGCGTACTTTAGCCGGCTATACACCCCAGTCGCCAATCCTTTCGCACGGAGAGCAGCCCATGCTACTTCCCTTGCTAGATTGGATACATGTCTACCCGGAACGGCGTCAATAATGACGAAAAATTTGACGGGCATTTTCTTGAAGCGAAAGAACCACCCTGTCTTCTTTGGCCCATCCAGGGTCGTGAGATACCCGTCGATCATCTTTTTACCATATAAAACGTCAACGGCTGATCGTTCGACGTTCCACTGCTCACCGCGACCGTCTGGGGGATTTGCCAAAGAGGTGATTGGGGCTTCGAACTGGCGGGTGCGCGTCTGCGGAAGTGCTTCTCCTGGAATTGGCCCTCCAAAGGCTTCGACATGGCGGTCTGGATCCGTGTCCGACCGTGTCACGACTTGGAATACGTCAGGTCTAGCACGCAACTCGCGTAGAAATGCATCGTTGAAATCATCAGGTTCATTTCTGATGGCCCCAAACATATATGACCTCGACTCTATCTGTGCCCACACCATACATCCCAATCTCTTCGCAGGTTTGCGAGTGGGAATGGGGAATGGTGGGATTCGTGAAGACACCATGTCTGCGACGACGACGCCGCAGAGTGTAAGATGCTTGCGGTAGAATTCACAATCGAGAGATTGGTCTTGATTTAGACAGAAGCTGGGAGGGGGGATGAATCCAAGTGCCCCAAAGGAGAGAAACCCTAGTATGTCGTCGAAGTTGTTGCAGAGGCGAACAAAGCGGTTCTCGACGTTTGCTGGAGGTTCTAGAGTTTGAAGGGTGACCTGTGAAGAGAATTTATACGTTCTAGGATGACAGAGCTTTCGAGAGCCGAATGGTAATTCACTCACCCACCATGCCTCATTTGACAGTGTGCCTGTGTGCGCGCGGTTGAATATCCAACCTCCCAGGATCTTGAACCGATCCTCTGGTATAATTGACGATAACTGATTTGTCCCAGAGCATTAGCAAGCGTATAGTACTCACTCGGATCGCCAACATTTGCTGCTGTACCGATATGCGACGCTATGGTGATAGCTTCTTGAACTGAATCCTTCCACCATAGTAGCCCAAAGCCAAGACGCTGCTCAAACATGATCCGCAACCGAGCAGCATCCTCGATGGAAAAGTCCTCATCCAAAAAAAGATCCTTGAATGAAACTTTATCAAGGGCTTTTAGGAAAAGAACTGGTTCATAGAAAACACTCCGACGAGCGTATTGGAGAAAAGTATGCTGGAGTTTGGATATCTCTTGCTCGGGTAGCACAGTGTTGCCGTCGTTGTGCTTTGATTTCGGATGCGCTCGTCCATACCCTGCACGCAGGGCTTCGGCATTCTCAAAAAGTTCGAATGCAGCGAGTAGTCGGGCTTTGTGACTGAGAATTCGGTGGCAATTAAATTATAAGTGGAGCGTCAAGTGAGTCCTAGAATTCGAACGACTTTGGGCCGTCAACTCACCTGCGTAGCTCGAGGTCGATCAAATCCAGATCCTCTGATTCCTCCTGGTCCAAGTCAGGGGTGCCACTGGAGTTTGTTGCATCTGTAGCGGCATGTCCAATGAGAGGCCGTGACCGTTTTAGCTGGCTCGGGATTGTGGCATCATCGTGACGGCTCGGAGGCTGAGCCGCCTCAATTATATTTTTCGTTGAGAGCATGTCCTGACCATCTTCTCTGAACAAACCAGTAGTCTGGAAATCACTGATCGACTTGTACGCAGGGTTGTCCGCAACACGAAGATGAAACACTCGAGATTCTAGGGCGTTCAGAATCTCAACTGCTTCTACCATCTGTTTCTCAAGGATTTTCATGCGCTGCTTGTGCCCCGCATCAACTGTGGGCGGTGACATTACATTAGACATATTTGTCTTCAGCAAAACGACGACAACAATACCTTTCAAGAAAAACCTTCTTGAGTGAATTTCTCGCCCGCTCTTCTCAACTCGAATAGCTTCTAGGTACTTACGCACCCAGCGTGCCTTTTTGAGCAAGGAATGCACATCTGTAGAACGATCGATTTGGTCCTTGGTAGGGAGAGCCTTTTCTCTCTTGGTGTTTTCGACGATCTTTGATGCTGCTTTGTACTTTATATACATCTTCTGATACTGGGCGTGATGAGGTTTACAGCGCTCCACTTGAGGGTATCCTGCTGTAGCAGGCCTTCCACAACGCGTTACTTCGTCCTCGTCTAAGGTAAGGCATTGAACAGCTTGCAATTTCGCGGAGTTTGTGGACTCAGTGTCTTGAGGCCGTGATGTGGCCGCTCCCGTGGCTTTACGGTTTCCTTTTCCCTTGGGCATATCGATGTGAGTGCCAGCGAAGTGTTTCGGGGAGTACGAACGTAAACCACTGGGGTCCTTATCGCTGGGTTACGTCGATGCCGTATTAAATCAGGTGAGTCAGGTGTTTGCACTGGAACGTGATCCGAGTCAATCTACGTCCACAAATCCATTGGTCGATTCAAGATTGATGTCTAGGGGACACCTGATCGACCACGCCCACAAACCCTAGGCAGATGTGGGACAATGTCAACAAAGGCGCTCGAATTATGGGCGGGCATGGAAAATGTTCGCACAGTTATTTGCACCAAAGTCGTTGGAGATCTGATACATTTCAAGTTGTCTGGTTTACAAGAAATATTGAGGATTGATTACAGGAGGGAGTGTACGATGTAACCTAAAACACATTGTAAGATTAAACTATCGTTGGAAGCTCTAGACTGACAAAGTTCGAGACCTGCATACCGGGTGTATCGGTTGATCAGACTGTCCATCCCTTTCGGGTAATCAGTCTTTTCACCCAGTCGATATTCCAATTGCATTCCACGACCCGTTCCCACTTCTCATCCGACGGAAATAGAACTATCCAAAGTCAACAACGACAACTCGCGTAGGGTTCATGGCGGGGTGTAGAATATTGCGATAATCCTGGATCACACCCAGCCTTGGCTAAAGGCGTCCGTCGTTGCAATCAGGGATGCTATGACGGATTGATCTGGTGTTATAGAAATGTCTCCAAAATTTATCCCGTCCGGGTATATTCGAGAAGAAACACATGAGACCACAGTGCATGGTCTGCAAGTCTGAGCCTCCCAGGAGCGATGCAGACTGGGAATCCAGTACCATCCCAGCCGAGTCGGTCTTGCTCGAAAGTTGGGATCCGGTTTTGTCTGACGTAGCACTGTCGCTTCGATATCATGATTCCAAGCCGAGACAGGCGCAAGATCTGATCCATCTCTATCCTTCAAATATCGAGGATCGTAGATGTTGAGAGTTGGGGTAGGTTATTCATCGTAACAAGGAGCACCTGGCTCTGTGTAAAATGGAGTGAGCCAAGAGTGAGCGGATTCAAGACTGTCACTGCGATAACAGAAGGGAGCTGCAGGGACTCGGACAGGCGAGGGGTTGCATGGGTCTAAATAAGTTTACATTGAACTTGAACGGGATCATAGTGTGTGACAGTCACGGTGCTGAAGTTGTCGGATCTCGGTACATTTTAGTAATTTTTACCGCACAGCCAGAGTCGCCACAGGATAGGATAGGATAGGTTTACCAGTTCTGTCCCGTTGAGGAGCAGCTGGCTTTCATTTGTTCGCTTTCTGGGTCGCTGGTGGTGGCAAGACGAGAGGTGACACTGCAGAGTCAAACAACATCGATCGAGTAATGAACCAAGTTCAAGTTCGTGGCACCCGTGCACTTCTACCATGTCCAATCACCTAAAATTCTCTCTGTCCTCCTACATACGATATGTCACGCTGTCGCCCTATCAATTAGTAAGTGGTTTCCGTGTTATTGGCCCTACTTCCACTCGCACCACTTAGATTGCATTGCTTTTGAAGGCATGTGCCCCTAATCCCTGACTGACAAACTTGAAGCACAAGCCCTAGTGGTAGTGGAACACTTTATGTGCTCCCATCATCGTGGGTATGGACGCGATTGAATAGAAAAACTTTTTGCCCGTCGACGAGAGATTCCCAGAACTCATACGCCACACACAAGCCAACCCACGACGCGTTTCAAGGAGTTTCTATCTCCAGATAGTATATGTAGGACCAAAAGGTACAGATGTATTATCTTCATAACGGCTGTTTTCATCCGCATCGAGCTTGATAGTTCAAGTATCTTGCAACAATTTAAACGTCGAATCTCGATCGCTCGTTCAACAGATTCCGCAATTCTATATGCAAGATGGAAGCAATAGATGTTCTGGCCTCCGATCGATCTGATCTATTGAGTACGCTACAGGCAACGGTACTTTTAGCCTGGCGCTGTCTTGTGAGGTACGTCCGAACTTTGAATACGCCCTGTTCTCCTGACCTCACCCCGCGATGCCACGCGCCGAGTTCGACACATTCAATCAGTTGATCCCATGCACTCAAAAGTGGCGATCGTCTTAATCGAGCTCGTTGATATGTAGACCTCCAGTCAATGCAAAATCTCCGAAACCTCGTCTCTTATTCTCTGCTTGCTCTGTATATCTTCACAAGCTCCACCCCCATTGCATTATGCCGCGGACTCTTACATCGACAGCTCGCACCTGCTGCGATGTCTGCATAGGGCGCGTAGGGATTAGCGCGGTACATTTACTCGATCCAGGTTTACGTCTTTAGGGGGATTAGAAATTCCAAAGCGGTTAGGAAAGTGCTCTCCGAGTCTCGAAGGAGCATCGTAAGTTGTTACTTTAGGCTTCAAATACCATGCCGTTTTACCTTAAGCCCTACGTTTTATACAGACCACCGAAGACAATTTGGCTATCAGTATGTCCGAAAAATCATTCCAGGGGGTTACACTCTTCTCGAGCGACCCTCTTGACGATGATGTGGTATATCCCGAAACTGGTTGGCAAGCATGGACAACAACTCTCGGAGCGTATGTACCTCCTGTTCGTCCTATTTTTGACAGAAGAGAAAGCGCCCTTGTCCAATTTGCTACCTTTGGGTATGTTCATCTATGCCTGTTCCCTGCTCGCCGGTCAAGATTTCTGATGACATCTGCATTGGCGCTCCAGCTACGTCAGTTCGGTCGGGGTCTATCAAGGGTAACAACCACCTCTCTCTTTCTCTGTCCAGAATTTACAGACCTGCTGTAGTATTCAGATGTTCTGATTCTAAATTTCCCGCTCTCACACCACGAAATTCGAAACAGACTATTATGTTCGAGAGTATCTCACAGACTATACACCAAGCACGATCTCGTAGGTTCTCTAGAGACCCTTTGTCATCACTTGTCTCACATCCGCAAATCAGTTGGATTGGCGGTGTACAGGGAGCCTTAATCTTGGGGTGCGGGATCGTCACTGGGCGGGCGTTTGACAGGGGTTATTTGTGCGTTTATTCCACTGTGCATGTGCGAGTATTTATGATTTCCAGTTACCATTTGATGATCGGCGGAACCATCTTGCACGCGTTTTCTTGTACGTCATGCTTGTTTTGCGCTCCCCGAGCTGAAACTGACAATAATGCGTATAACAGCCTTTATGCTTTCATTGTCGCACAAAAACCAATATTACCAAGTATGTTCGCCTGCACTGTATTTCCACAACGCTAAGTCCAGGCCAGATCCTTCTTAGTCAAGGTGTGGGTGAGGGTTTGGGTGCAGGGCTGGTGTATATACCGAGTTGTGCAACTCCTCGCCTCACATGAAACACTGCTAATGTGTCGTCTTCCATAGGTTTGTCTATAGTATCACATTATTTTCTTCACCGTCGTCCGTTAGCAATCGGTATTGTATCTGCCGGTGCAGGTCTAGGTAAGTCTCACAGTAGATTGACCATCGTTGATCTGCGTTATTCAAGGCTCAGCCTCCCAAATTTGCCTTAGCTACATTGCCGCTAATGGTCCAATGTCTACTGCGAGTTTCGAGACACAAATATTACCGCATCCCTAAGCACTATTGTGAGGATCGTGGTTAGAGATTTGGTAACAAGGGCTTACCACCAACGGAATTCGCTTGTAAGGATTGCTCCAACGATGGGTGAGGCTATAAGCGGCAAGAATGCCCGAGTCAAATTCGTCAAGCTCGGAGATATCAAAAAACTTGCCTATTAGCACACTAATGGCTATTACGCTCCGTCGTTGACTGGAATTGCACCAATGATAGAAGGTTTGCACATACCAGAGAAACCATAAGAAATGCCTATGCGTCCTCCAATCTCACTCCTATCCTTGGCGAGTGAGGCTGCTCACGAAAGTTAGCCCTGACGTGCATCGGGGCAGGTGATTCGTAGACCAACCGAGTGTAGCGGGCATAAGACTTAAAGCTTTCAACAGCAAGCTATTAGCAATGACCATTTGGCAATGTAAGTAGAAAGCTTACCTCCTCCGGCAAAAATCCCGAATACACTAGCCCATACAGCTATGCTAGCAGTGCTCGTAACGACACCGAGACAATACATGATGATAAACATCGACACATTGACGAAGATTAACAGGTTTAGGACACCAAAAACTGGAGTAAATAATCCCGGCAGAGTTCGACCGATAATTGAGGTGGCATTCATTATGGAGAGCTATTAGTATAAGCATGTGTTAGCAAGAAAGGAATTTTGTCGCAATTTTAGCCCGTACGCAGTAAAATGCAAATTCTTCATCAACACCATGACCGATGGCATAAAATTGAAGATAGAAGATCGGAAAGATGAATCCGAGTGTTGCAAGAAATGAACTGTGATGTCAACGCGAGCTTGATACTTCGTCTCAGGAAATAAACCAACCTGATGAGAACAAGCAAGTAGGGAAGATCTCTCAAATATTCTAGCACCGGAAATCATGGGACCCGTTTTCTTCGGAGGCAGCCTTGTCCTCATCAGGAGGATAGCGATGATGAGGAGTCCAGTATTTAGGCCCGCAATTACACGGACACCGTTATGAAAACCAACGGATGCGCGAAATAGCTGGTTGAGTATGACGGTTCCTTTGTACAAATATTATTTTCCACGCCCGATGAGATTTGCCGCGCGCTATGAAGATCTTGTTGATTTCCCAGGACCATCCTGGGCA
>QFEU01007743.1:0-11031 GCA_003316345.1 Tricholoma terreum | reverse complement strand
ATCAAATCTTAGCCATTTTCTAACTGCGAAAATAGCTGTTGTGGTGTTTTATGCGCTCTTAACACGCCGAGGTGTATCAACGCTTTGCAGATGGAAAGCATGTGGACACGATTTGCGACCAGGTCCAGGG
The DNA here is from genome assembly GCA_003316345.1 of Tricholoma terreum. Lineage (NCBI taxonomy): Eukaryota > Fungi > Basidiomycota > Agaricomycetes > Agaricales > Tricholomataceae > Tricholoma > Tricholoma terreum. Next base: position 10,901 of record QFEU01007743.1, on the reverse strand, counting down.
AAGTTTTCAATGCAACTAGGCAACAGTTCCCCCCTCCTTCAGATGAATGTTCTACTTTCGTCTTTTAGTTACTTGCTCGTTAAAATGGATGACATCATGCTCCTTCTCTACTGGAAACATCTGGGTTCCTTGTGATTTTGTTAAAGTTGTATCTGTCAGGTTTATTTGCGGTTCCTGGAATCGCGTATCTCTAAAAGGTCATAAGCTTCCGGTTGCATACTTGGCCTGACTGCTACCAGACCCTCCGGTTCGCTGGTAGGTGGGTGATACAGGGCACGTGCCAAACCCGCTTTTTGCTTCATTCCCAATGGACCCAGTGGCCACACAGAGGTTCTTCAATTTTCTCGTATCGCGGGCTTACGCAGCAGTTATAGAGCTTCAGGATCGTTCCCGGGATGGGAGGTTGGATGCTTCTTATAAAGAGAGATGGTATGCCTGCCTTCTGGTGGAGTAGGCCCAGGTGCCTACTAGCTATGGCGAGGCAACGTGATGGTATCGCAATGCTGATGAGCTGCGTACATGTGACTGCCTACTGACTACATGATCATGTGACTATCCTGGAGTGGTGCCTACCACCACTCCATCTACCCATGCCCAAAAAATGCAACGTCCTCGTTGCGATGGAGCTCTAGATAAAAAATGATGAAAGATGATGTCTAAAATGTGATGGTATGTGCAGTGAAGGAATGTCCAATGATAATATATGCAGTGGAGATAAGTATGAGGTTAAAAATAAAAACTTAACATGGTGGTGTCCACCCCAAAGCTCGAAGTGCACAGCTTAAGTCCACAAGACGGGGGTCTCCATCCCAGTCTAGCTTCGGAACGGGAGCAGTTCTGAAGGGCACAGTGATGATGGGCTTGCCTGGTCCAATGCCGGAGGGATGACGTCGAGAGATGAAGGACTGAGATGAAACGAGAGAGGGAATAACTGAGTGAAAGATTTTCTGAGACGAAAAAATTCGTGGGGGGGCTCGTCGTCATCTTGTACATCGTTGCAGGTTCCCAAATGGCCATGGACAGTCAGTTTTCAGGCAAGAGAGGTCTCGGAAATGTGGGGTAGGTCTAGTGGGCAGTGACGCTGCATCGTCGGCCCAGTCAAAACGGGGGGAAGATGGTTTGCGGTCGAGCAGGGTCAAGCTGGGGTGTGTGGGTGGAGATGAGGGCGTAGACAGTGGACGGGGGGCCTCAACGGGCCTCGGCGGCATCGTTGGTGACTTGGCAGGGGTGTAGGACACAGATGGTGGCGAGGCGGCTCGTTTTGGGGGGGTTTGGGGCAAGTTGAGGGGACGGGGCAGGGCCTGAGGGTGTTTTGAGGGTTCAGGAAGGGTGTGTCGTCGTTTCAGAGGTGCGGCCATTGGTCCAGAATGGGGCCGAGCAGGGGAGAACACGGCCGTTGTCGACGCACGCGTTGATGACGTGGCCGAGCGCGTGGATGCGTGAAGCATCACCATGGGCTCGGGGGGCAAAACGGGGGTGAGTGGGGCAGGCTGGGGGTGACAGGGTGGTGTGGGTGGGCTTCTAGGTCGTCGTTGAGGATGAGGGGGCTGGCAGACTCGTTCCGTCGAGTGTACGACACGTTCAGGGGAACATGTCCATACGGCCTCGCGTGATGGTGTTTCCTTGGTTGTACGCCGTCGTTGTGGGCTGCCAGGTACGTGGGTAGCCATCTCCAGGGTGGCAGTAGCCGTCTGGGCGCTGGACGCGGCTCTAGAAGCCGTTTTTGGGGCCGTTGTAGTGGGAGGCATTGGCGTTGGCGGCCGTGACGTGGCAACGGCAGGGTGCGAGAGGAGGGGCTCGGGGGCCTGCTGGAGTGCTGTGGGTCGCTTCGGCAGTGTGTGCTGCCGTTTGCGAGGTGCTGGGGCCAGTTTCGGGGCTGGGGGCAGCATTGTGGTGGTGGTTGGTGACAGCGTTGACACCGTTGATGGTGGTGTCGACGTGGCTGATGGGGGCTGTGCAGGCATCATCAACGGTGCTGTGGCAGCGTTGGCAGGGATGGGGGGGCTGGTAGCAGGTGCAGGGGGAGCTGGGGGTTCGCCGCAGGCTTGTGAGGCCATGTCGCAGGTGCTAGGGAGCTCGGTAGACGTCCCCGCGTCGTTCAGTAGACGCGGCGGCACGTCGGTTGCTGTTTGTGTAGCAGCGTCGACGGTGGGGGTGGTGGCGGGTGGGCTGAGGGGTTCGGTAGACATCCCCGCGTCTCTCAGTGGATGCGGCGGCTCATCGGTTTCTGTTTGCGTGGCCGTTTTGTGGGTGCAGGGGGTTCCCTTAGCTTTTACCTTCTGTATTAACCTGTCGAAGCCTTCCTTTGCAATCCGATATCCTTCCTCTCGACCCAAGTTCATCCCTCTTTCTATTCCCTCCTTGAGTCCTGACTTTCTCCCTTGCTTTGTTCCCACTTTCTCTCCTTCGTCCAATGCACGGTTCCAGAGTGCTCGAAGGTTCTGGCCATCGCTAGTGGCGGATGCCCAGTCACAGAATTGGCCTATGCTCTTGCAGTCTGCCATTTCGAGGAAGCTGCGGAAGTTGCTGGCCGACGTTGATGCGGATGCCGTACTCCTGTTTCCATTTGCAGGTGATGTGGCGGCTGTGTCGGTAGTCGCAGTTTTCCTTTTCAAGGACTTTTTCTGATGGCCATGGCTAGGCATGGCTGGGTAGGCAAGATGACGGTGTTTCGGTGGACAGAGTACGGTTCTACGGTGGACGGTGACGGTTATACGGTGACGGAACTACCAAGGATGCTCAGAAGCAGACGAAAAAAGCCAAGAATAGGCAATAAAATCCCGAGAAAAAGCCGAAAAAGCACGAGAGTCAACAAAAAAAAGCAGCAGACGGCGTGTTAAAGTAAGAAGGACACTCTCATCACCACGATGGAGTAGGCCCAGGTGCCTACTAGCTATGGCGAGGCAACGCGATAGTATCGCAATGCTGATGAGCTGCGTACATGTGACTGCCTACTGACTACATGATCACGTGACTATCCTGGAGTGGTGCCTACCACCACTCCACTGGAAGAAATGGTACGCATAACTGTATTTATTTTATTATCTCATCTCATTTCTCTCCTCAGGAAACTGCTTCCATCTGTCTTGGTGCAGGGCAATGCCGTGGGTGGTACCTATATATCCCACCCTTTTACAAGAGCTTGTCACAGCAATGCTCCGGTCGACTCAGTGACTGGGATGACCGCCGACTTGACAATATCTTGCAGCTCAACGCCAATACCCTTCCATCTGACCCTTCTCAAGCTGTGGCCCAGTGCTGGGATGCATGGTGGTCAGCTGATGGGGATCCTGCCGGTACCCTGCCAATGGGTATTGTCTTGTTCAAAAGTCAAGTATATACTACGTACTTATCAGCTTTTAACCTCTGCTTATTTCGTCCAGGCCTGTCATTCCCCGCCCTCTTTATTGCCCGCCCGATCAGCTCATGAGCGGTTGTCGTTGGATGCTGAGTATATGAACTTGGTCATTCACTTTTCTCATTTGAAATTGGCCAATTTTCTTCGTACAGGGTGGAAGAATATGGGTGGAGATACCGCGGTGGAATCTATTCTCATTAGGGGGGGTAAATTACCTCCAGTCCCTAGTGCATCGGCCCCAAATTGCCCACCAAATGGTGGCCTCACATTGCCCACTGCATAGCTATATTTAGAATGTTTGTTCTTACAATGGACCATGTTCGTTGGAATTTACTGCCGCTCTTCTATCGTGAAGCTTGGGACACTATGCCCTTTGAATCAACCCGAGATGCTCATCTCTTCGTCGATTTTTTAGTATCAAGGATGCAATATGTTCTTGCCCATCCCATGATGCCGGATATCATGACCACATTGGAAACTCTACAGGCCCAGATAGTAAGTCAAACTGGCAGTTTCTCTGCTACCTTTTAGTAACTGTCCTGCAGTCTGCAGACACTGCATTCCTTGGCCGTTTCATGTTGCAGGACTGGCAGATCACAATACCCAAGTTTTACCAGGATGTCGCAAGAATCTTGCAATCGGAAGGGATCGATGGTAGGGCTTGTTTGGGGCAGTTGCTGCAGGTAGACCTGTCAGCAAACCTTGCAGATCCTACCTCTTGCCTGGATGGTTATCCATGGGATGCATATGCTAAAGACGCGGAAAAAGGGATTGGGTATATCAAGGCTATGGAAGCTTTCAAACAGCACTGCATGGTATGTCTCAATACATTTACTATCTGCCGTCGCCTATTCTTTGGGCAGATTGTGCCTTCATACCCTCTTGACGAACAGCAAGATGATGTCTGCCTGGAATCGGATATTCAGAATGTCCTGTATGCCGTTGACAAAGCTCGGTGTGTTGTTGGCAAGTTATTGGAACCGGTGATGGAGGAGATCAATAATGCGAAGAAATTAGCGGTGCATTTACAGGCTTTGATGGAGGAGAGGCTGTATTAGGATAATTAAAATACTGCTTATTACTTTCATATTCAAACCATCAATGCCTTCCAATCTGGAATCCTTACATCTAACTGAAACGCTTGCAACATATATGCGGGACCGATTTCGGTGGTATCGAATCAGGGCCACTGGACCAGGGCCCTCCCCCCTGGTTGCAATACCACTAATCTTGATTGTAGAATGCGAGATTCTGGCGAGTCAGGCATCTCTTGTGTACGAAAATAAAGGTTATTTCATATTCCTGACCTATTGATACCTGTCCTGAGCGCACACTTTGCAGTCGAGGTATCATGGGATGTTGTTGAATATACGACCTTCATTGGTGCCCGACCGATGGGCGTCAGCGACACCTTTGAAGCAAGGGTTCAGGAGCGTTATCCCCCATACACAGAGCACAATGCAACCTTTTTAACCCAGCCCAGTATCATTCACGACCCCAATGGGAAGATACTTTGTTGGAATCTCCCCAGGGTTCTACAGTCCAACCGGCAGGTAGGTTGGCAACCTTAGCCAAACTATTTCCTTATTCAATCTTTATCGGTAGAAGCACGTCTGGGAGGCACTTTTGTTGATTCAGCCTGCATTTCGAGGCACTATTGGAGGTCCAAAAGCTCCGTGGAGAATTAATCCGACAAATTTTAAGGATGCATGGGAATGTGAGCCACACCCGGGAAACATCAATCTTTCACTGGCATGGTTTCAGCAGGCTCATCATGTAGAATCACCTGAGCTGTTTTGATAGTCTGACAACAGCTAGTCCCCAGATCACCTCTTGGAAATATCGGCCCCTTTGAAGCTAGCTAACGTCACCCCTTGCATTTCAAGGTGGATGGCTGATATGAACAAGTCATCTGCTTTGATGGGAGCCCTGCTTAGCATCGTTCATCCAGAGATGTATGATGCAGCTATGCAAGCGTTTTCACACCTTGCTGATCATCCAGAGCTGGTGAAGGAGGGTACAGATGTCCTTGAAGTATTGGGGCGTTGGTCCTCGCCCTTTTCAGGCTTTTCCCTCATCAGCAACCGTAATACCCCATCCCACCGCGATAACTCTACTAGACCGGAGTCATATGATTTGTTAGCGACTTTCAGCGACTATACCAACGGCGTATTGGAATTTCCTGGCCTTGGTCTGACTCTTGACTACCCCCCGGAATCCCTAGTTGCTCTTTGTGGGAAGGTGATTCAGCATGCTGTTCCAGAGGTGAATGGGAACCGTGTTTGTATTGCGCATTATATGAAACATAAAGTGCATGAACGACTGTGGGTCCCTCCTCCAGGCTGGATGACGGTTGGTTCATATAGTTAGTAGGTTTACCATAGTGATGCTCGTCTCCCCGGATTGGATCTATGACCCATTCACATATATCAATATATATATGATACTTCAATATCAAGCACATTAGTCCTAGCTATTTGTTTGCGGAATGTCGACGATACCGGAGCAATCTGCTGGGCGGGAAATGACCCGGTCGAAATTGATCGTGAGTCACCGGTTGCATCCACGCTCAGCCTGGTATAGTATCCCACAAAGCAGATCATTCATATATTCTTGCCCAGGAATTCACAAAACCAGTCATTGTCTGAGTATCTGGGTAGATACGAAGTGGTGGTAATTGCCTCATTCACCGGGTGACAGATGCCCGGCTCCAAAATGATCACATATTACTGGTTGACAGTATGATACACCGGAATGATATCCTGGTTCTGGCAGTGGGGGTTGTCGTTTTGATCCCACTTGTGACCGCCCAATCGGAGGTTATTTGAGTGTTTTCTTTATTGAAGTTGCATCTCTTCAAGAGAGGCGACAGACTTCGACTTGGCAACTGGCTTCTTGGGTCTGACCATGACCGCATTCACTATGTTATTTGGAACAGTACACGTCTTCAGTGTCATGGCCATTACCAGAACATTAATCACAGCAATGATACCATATTCACCACCGTCTAAGCATCATCGACATCTAGTAATGGTGAACCTATAATGAGAACACAAACCAAGTCAGTTTAACATAAGAGAAAACTTGATCATAACAGACCCTTCACGCTCCCTCCCTCTCATAGAGAGAGGGTTCCATACCCTTGAAGTAGATGTCCGTCCACAGATCTTTGAGGAGTCAGGCGAAGTCTGCACCTGAGCCACTTCAGTTTTAGCATCTTTGTCGATTTGTTGGTACTACGAACACTAGTGCGCACCAGGTATGAACGTGGTGATCATAGACAAACCTTGAGTTGCTGCTCTGACGCTAGGCTCCACTCCTCAATATAATGCTGCAACCCATGGATGGGGTCTTGAGTGCTTCTTATCCTCTGCACCTCCTCGCGTGTATGGTAGGTGGTGCTGGGATCGGACATCCCGCGATGACGAGCTCATCAGCTTCAACTCATAATTCAGGGAAGAATAGAGCTTACGAATGTCCACCATATTGATAAGTGACGAACTCAACTAGAAACGGGCCTCGTGCGCCATCGACAGCCCCCTTACGTGCGAACAGAATGGCCTGAAGGGTAGCGATAATGTCCATGCTGTTGACCTGTAGACCAGGGATCTTGTCTCCACATACGAAGTACGCGGTATTGGAAGAGCTGTGCTTGGCAGATGTGGCCATGCCGTATTTGTTCTCGCAGATGAAATTGGCGTGGAGGTCCCCATAGCTTGGGTTGTCAAAGGAAGGATGAGTTATTTGTTTGCCTCAAGAGGTAGGTTGAATGCCTCAAACCCCTGATCCTGGCTACAGGCGCCATCACCGTATAGTGCGAATAATGCAAAATATATTCCGGCGCCAATGGGGACCTGAGCTCCAACGGTGCCATTCCTGCCAAAAAAGGAGGGGGTGAAGATGTGCATGGAGCTACCCTTGCCATGAGACATGCCTACTCGGTGCCCAAGCAGTTCACCAATGACACCCGTGGTTCTGCCATGAAGGACGGTGAAGGGATGACAACGATAGGCCATGATAACACAATCATCTTTCTGGATACCTTGTGCAAGTCCAACTAAACCTGTTGGAACAATAGTACGGAGAATGGGGAAGTGGATGACCCATTTGGCACAGAAAATACCCGCAGGCAGGGGACATCATGCCGCACATGGTTTTCATTCAACGGAACTGGGAACATGGAGCTCATTTCTACCAACGCAGAAGCACCAGTTTTGGATGATCGTGATCCCACATATGATAGTAACTCTGACCCATATACTATGGACCAGCCCATAGTGTATTTTGCATGAGTATGCTGGGCCAGCCAACATGGGCCCATGTACACAGAACAACCCAACCTAGAAGAGTGGGCCAATGACCAGGAAGTTAGTGCTACTACATTGGATTGGCCCAGTTGACCCACACACATGACTTGACCGGGTCGGTCCAAAGAGAGCAAACCTATTGTCGGGCCAGACGATAAGCATTGGGCCAGGTGACAAATATCGGGCAGTTCAGGTCAGATCATTGGGAAGCTCAGAAAACCCACAGCAGCGGGCACAAAGGTCTATTACTACATCCAAACAGAAGACTCACTCTCTACTGTCCCCCCAGACAAATCTACCAACATGCCTGCAGTCTGGGAATCCAGGGGGCATAGCACACGTTTCCACGGTGCACACAGTCGGTCGGCACATGTGTCGAACCAGATGAGAAGGGTCGGGCCGGGTGAAAGGTGTCAGGCCAGGTGAAGGCATCAGGCCAGGTCAACAGTGTCGGGCGAGATCAGGTGAAAATGGTCAGGCCAGGGGAAAGGGTCGGACGAGGTCAAAAGCATTGGGCGAGTTCAGGTCAAAATTGTCGGGCCAGAGAAAGTGTCGGACAAGGTCGAAATCGTCGGGCCAAATCAACATCGTCGGGCGAGCTCAGTCGTCGGGCGAGGTGAAAGTCGTCGGGCGAGCTCAAGTGAAAATCGTCACACCAGGGGAAAAGGTCGGACGAGGTCAAAAGTGTCGGGCGAGCTCAAGTCACCATGGTCGGGCAGGGGACAGTGTCGGACCAGGGCAAAGTCATCGGGCAAGGTCAAAATTGTTGGGCCAAATCAAAATCGTCAGGCGAGCTCAAGTCAAAATCGTCCGAGCAGGGGAAAGTGTCGGACAAGGTCAAAGTTTTTGGGCGAGGTCAAAATCGTCGGGCCAAATCAAAATCGTCCGGGCAGGGGAAAGTGTTGAGCTCAAGTCACCATGGTCGGGCAGGGGACAGTGTCGGACCAGGGCAAAGTCGTCGGGCCAGGTCAAAATCGTCAGGCGAACTCAAGTCAAAATCATCCAAGCAGGGGAAAGTGTCGGACAAGGTCAAAGTCGTCGGGCGAGGTCAAAATCATCAGGCCAAATCAAAATCGTCTGGGCAGGGGAAAGTGTCGAGCTCAAGTCACCATGGTCAGGCAGGGGACAGTGTCGGACCAGGGCAAAGTCGTCGGGCCAGGTCAAAATCGTCGGGCCAAATCAAAATCGTCCAGGCAGGGGAAAGTGTCGAACGAGGTCAAAATCGCTCCACGAGGTCAAAACCGTCTGGCCAGGGGAAAGCGTCGGACGAGGTCATCGGTCATCGGGTGGTGATGTCTGTTAAGTTCTCAGGTGCAGTCATCGGCCCAGTCCATCAGTGAGCGGACGTCAGACATCTACCCTTCGGGTGATATATTCATAATGGACGACCCAGCAGCTGGGGACGGCTCATTGGTGTACCAAGTTACCCTCAGCAACGATTCATAGTTGCAAATGCCTGAAGAGTGAGGAGCCGCACAATGTTGCAATAAAGCATGAGGAACTGGCAGCATGCTGGAGGAAGCAAATAACTAAGAGCCGGACAGGACTGCACATTCTTCTACAGGAGGGGGGAACTTTTTCCTGGTGGCATTGAATGCATCCATCGACTGAATAGCAAAGCGTCTCCACATGCTTTCCATGCGTAACGCGTATGCCTGATGGCCGGATGAATCATCGGCCGACATCCTGTCCGACCACCTCCCAGCTTGATAGCGAAAATATCTCAACGTCCAGTCCATCTCATGCGAAACCAAAATAACTTCCTCACGAGCCCTCTTGTAATTCTCCCGAGCCCATAACCAGTTGATGTGATAAACTGAGTCAAGTGCATGTCAACATCATACAAATGAAAATGTACTATTCCACTTACATTCCGTCATGAGGGAGTTGTCGACTGAGTCTCCAACTACATCTAAATACCAGAACCATGCAAGGTTTTTGTGTTTAACCCCAGGGGATCTATGATCAATGAAGGTAGTGACTGTCTTCAAATGTTCGGGTCTTAATTCCTGAAACCTGTGAAGCAGTTCCTTCGGCGCGCTTAACTGCTTTAGCGCTTCCCTAGACTGGCGATACAGCTGAGCATGATAACGCAGGGATATATCAGTTGCCTGAATCTTTGTATACGACCTCGTCTTGTGAGTCTTATTTATGGCTCGCCGGACCTCGGTACGGAACACAAATGCTTTACGGGCAATAGCTTGACAGACACCCTGAAGGGCGTCATTTGCCTGCCCAATCCTCAGCTCTAGCTCCGCATCAATGGCAGCATGCAGACGTCTCAATTGACAAGTCATCATCCCGAGTGTTGATGGCAGGGCGAGCTTGAAACACTCAGGCTTTTCTACTAGCCTGGCCCTGTTGGAGGAATCCCCCTCTGCATTATAAGCTGATGGAGCAAGGCAAATTTCACCATCTGCATTCTCCAGGAAGAGATGAGTGTCATAATAGGAGTAGGATTGATCGTCTTCTTCCTCCTCTGTGAGTTGTAGCCATTGCCGAGCACGATGCTGGTGGGCCGATATGCGGGTAAAAAGCTTTTCCCGGCGCTGTGCTATTTCAAGCTTTTCTGGCACCGTTTGATTACGACCAACTTGTCTGATAAATTGCTGAAGACCAAGTCTGAACCTGTTAAGTGATCCAATGGTAGTGGGGACAATCAACTGCTCTCACTGAGTTTCCTGTATCTTGAAACCATCCACTATAAATTCGGCCAAGCCTACCCTACCAGCAGCTACTTCCTTTTCAATTAGTTTTAACTGCAGCTGCGATCCGGTTGGTGCTTGTAGAATGTCAGCATTTGGGAAAGGAATAAGAAAATGCCACCAACTGGGGTACTCCTTCACTGTGAAGTAGTCCATGGCTTTCACGTTCTGAGATTGGTTACTCTGTGCTGCATCTGCTTTCCTCTCCCACATGCCAAGCATATCCTGATCAGCGGTATCGCTTAACCCTTTAAACGCATCTCCAGTGTCTGTAAAAAAATCCAGGGCACGCTTCCATTTTCGTATGAGAGTTGCAGCTATTTGCATCAATAATATTGCGACTTCGAGATGAAGAACGTGGTTCGTACCAATACCCACTACTTTCTTCCAGTTAGAGTGGTTCATATGGTCATCCAGAATTTCTCCTCTATGCGCCAGGGTTGCCCCACGTGTGCTCCGCGAGCTTTTGTTCAATACCGACCAAAGTGTCTCCAAAATCTCACCATCGATCATGCCCGCTCCTTCGATATA
>QFEU01007738.1:0-16837 GCA_003316345.1 Tricholoma terreum | reverse complement strand
GTCCGTTCAAACTCCGATTCAACCCGACCTTCCCACTGTGACACTGAGAGCCTAATAATGTTCCGAGGGCTTGCGCGAAGCGGTAGTCTTCTCGAGATATTACTGGTAAAGCCATAGTAAATGGTTGTTAGTATAGATCGCGACATGGTAGAAAAGACTTACTAGTACTACCTACATCTTGTAAAGCGAGATAGGGCCGACCGGGTACTAGATGCAGTCGTTGATTGGCACTCCGCCGCGACCACTAAATTAGTAAGGCATTACAAGGGCACATCCGAGTCACACAGACACAGCAAAGCCCTTTTCTCTTCCTCCTCCATCTTCTGGCACATTTCCCACAAATGCCCGAGTGGCGGGAGTGTTTTGCTCACTTTATCTTTATTGTCTGGCTCTGGGAGCATCTGAGGGACTCTGAAAACTGGAGACTGCTGGGTATCTGGGCAGATGCTACTTCAACTGATAAAAACCCCAAACCGGCTGATCTGGACTGTATACATATCCTGGATGCCAGCAACAAGTGGAAACGTGGTACTAAGGGCTCACAGACACATCTCTGGCCTCCAATGTGGGCAAAAACTCATTCAAATTCCCACCCTCCACCTATTACCACTCTGGAACTTAAAAACATCAGGAAGACAAATAGGTCACTTATTCTAGATTTCGGGGGTCTGTGGTTCCAGGTATGTCTCTAGTTATTATTTCTATGCTCTTTTCCAATATGTGCTTTTTTGCTTTTTCCATCTGCAGCTGTCGTACTTGACACATACCTCTATTCAACTCTACAAGAGATCGATATGGGAGAACTCTGTGCATGGAGTGCCATCGACTGTGTGTACCTTTCATCATTCAATCAATGATTGGCTCAAGTGCTTACCAACAGAAACGTGGATTTCGTATTGGAATTGCATTCGAGTTTGAAGCATATGTTCTCACATTTATTACATTAGATTTCTTAATTCAAGTATGGGTTTCTATGTTTTGGCTGTGTTCTGATATGATTCTACTGATGTTTATTTGTTCATTAGCCAGTTTGGGCACTTTCATTTGAAAAGCTTCCCCCATCTCCACCTGATGTCTGCACCGAGTGGGTCCTTTTCCTGCAGGGAGTTGCAGACTGGATCCGTAGCCAGATGAATAGGGCACGGACCCGTCTGGCTTCTGAGGCCATTCGTGATGCAGGAACTATCTGGAGTGGTATTGGTGTGTATACAACTTCAGAACTCTTCTTTGATAGTGGTATGTTGTTATTCTTGGGTGCCACTGAAATTGGTATACAATTCATCTCTTATCCAGGGCTCTCACCTTTTCTTACAGAGGCAGAGGTTTTCGACTGCCCTTCTCGAACAGCACGATTTTGTGCTGCATTTTATTCTTTTGCAAAGCGGTCTGTAAATGATCTGTGGTGCGTCAGTCTATATTCTTGATAATCAAATGACCATCAAATAAAGCTTTACATAGGGGTCTATTATCTCCTTGCATTCATCCAAAGGCGTTGGTTCTTGCACCCACTGTGAAGCAACGGCTAACATATGCAGACTGGCTCCATGTATATGGAAAATCCCGGAGCCGGCTTCCACACAGAATGGGTAAATTACTTGATAACTACAAGGTCAGAGGTCATCATACCACGCAAAATTATAGACTTCACTTCAATTTCTCACATTTAGGATACATTACATCAACTTGAGCAATCTGGAAGTGACTGGTATAGGGATTCAGAACATCTTTATGATGTTTTTGATCCTGAATTCATCAGACTTGCACTTGATGAACCATTGGCAACTGAAACCCCAACAATAGGATCTCTAATCTTTGGCAGCAATATTTGGTCAGGATTTGGTTACATATGCAGTGGATCCATCTTGGATCCTCTTACAGTATTATTTACTGAACGAGGTATGTTTGCATTGATTTCACTTTCACATGGTAGCAGATTCATTTCAAATCCAGGACTTCTTGATAAAAATACATATCTCTGCCCCGATCATTATACCACCTTGTTTGCAGAAGACAAGAAATTTTGGTCAAACCGTGAAACTCTTACATATCGTGCGATAAAGCAAATTTGGACCGTTGTGCCTTCTTTTCCTAGGAACTCCTATTCTACATTGCATGCCAAACTGTACGTCGTTGTTATTGATTTATTGCAGTGAACCACCACTGATGATACAATTGTACTATACTATACCATACTATAGAAGCAAGAAAGACATTACTCTTATTGAGGGCCAAGCTCGGGAGGATATGTTGTTCCGTCACATGGTTGAACATTCAAACAGGGTAGCCATTGGTCCTCTGGAGTATTGTGGGAATGGTACAATTATTCTAGGACCTGGTGGTAAAGAATAGTATGTATGACATTTCATTGCATTTACTGAACTTTTCTAAATCCTATACAGTCTTTATATCACACAGAATGACCCTGCAGTACCCACAAACATTGCTCTGCGTGCTGCTCTCAAGAGTAATCGGAAAACAATCAAAACATCAGGTCGGAGTAAAGATCGAATGACGAATGTGGAGAGGACAAAGGTTAGAAAAATCAAGGATGCTATTTGCAATAGCAGTCGGTCTTCCTCTCCCAATTCTAGCTCTACACATTCTACTATTTCATCCAATCTCGGTTTTGGTGATCTTGGTTTTTCCTCTGATGGTGCTGGTGATGCTGATGCTCCAATACCCTTACCCCTTCTTTCTCAACCACTCAAAAAGCGAAGAATAAGTTTTGACAGGTGGCTTGCATCACAGGAGGAGGATATAGAAAATGATGAGGATGTGGATATTGGTATAGGAAGCAGTACTCGGTCTACTAGATTCCGATCTTATAGTAGAAATTAGAGACTCAATCATCAAACAGTGATCTACAGAGTAAAAAAGTTGAGTTATTAATGAAAATAAAAATGTGGCAATGAACCAGTGGACATCATAATATGTCATCAACACATTGATAGCATGTGTGGTGATATTTTACTTTGCTTGAAGTTGGGTGCCTGTAGTTAGCCAAATGCTGCCATTGCTCTTACAGCAACCATTAAACCAGAAGATTGTGTTATGATGATTGTCTCAATAATTTTGTTGAAGGGAAGGGTTTTTTCTGGATGAAGAAGTTCCCAAGCAATCTTTTTGAGCCAGATATCATCCCATATTATCTTGCAAGCAGTGATGTGATTTGTGCATGAAGCATCTTCTGGATGGCAATGACTGAAAATGCCTTGATTCCAAGACAATAAATATCTGTGTCTGTAAGGGTTATAAGCAGAGTGTCAATTAGGATTGTGATGGCCTCTTTAATCCATGCTGTGATGTCATAACTCTGGTCAAGCTCAAATTTGTGATTGGAGTCAAATTAAGCTTCACAAGATGATGGATGGCATACTTCCATCCAGACTTGATAAGCCATAAATGAGACATTTTCAGAAGACTGATAAGTGTTGATTCATCAGTCAATTCATTCCAATCTCTTGTTGATGGATATGGCAAGTCAAATTGCAATTCAGCTAATTTTGAGCTACTTACAAATGCTTAATCCATTTGCAGAAACTTTAAAATCTGAAATGGTGATCTGACTAGGAAGCTCCAACAAAATTTGCCACATCTACTTGGATGATATTATTTTCTGGTCCAATTTGATCAATGAGCATTGTGAAAATGTGAGAACCATCCTTGCTGTGTTGTGGGGGTCTCAACTGTATTGCAACCCATGAAAGACACCTGTTTGAAACTGAGGTTGATATCCTTGGACACCATATTTCAGCTCAGGGAATTGAGGCAGACACAAAGAAAACAGATCGCATTGCCAACTGGCCCTGACCACAGTGTGCCAAAGAGGTTTGACAATTCTGTGGGCTTGTCCACTACATTGCCCATTTCTTGCCTCAAATTACAGAGCATACATGTATATTGACAGAGTTGACTATGAAAGAATGCAATACCAATTTCCCCAAATGGACGGATGCTCATACACTGGCCTTTGAGGCCATTAAAAAGGCCATTGTGGGATGCAATTGCCTAACAACTATAGATCATTGTCAGATGCCTGGAATGAAAATTTTTGTAACCACTGACACAAGTGATTTCCAATCTGGGGCTGCTGTTCTGTCTTTTGGAGAAACATGGGAAACTGCACGTCCTGTGGCTTTTGAT
Organism: Tricholoma terreum; assembly: GCA_003316345.1. Taxonomy (NCBI): domain Eukaryota; kingdom Fungi; phylum Basidiomycota; class Agaricomycetes; order Agaricales; family Tricholomataceae; genus Tricholoma; species Tricholoma terreum. The sequence goes on along the minus strand of QFEU01007738.1, from coordinate 12,694 downwards.
TCAATGACCTTCAAGGGAGCCCAGCTTAATTATCCAGTGCATGAGAAGGAAATGCTAGCAATCATCCATGCCTTGGACAAATGGTGCTCAGATCTCATTGGGGTGCCAGTCATGATTTATACAGACCATAAAACTCTTGAGAATTTTGACACCCAGAAAGACCTGAGCCACCGACAGGCAAGATGGATGGAGTTCATGTCACAGTATGATTGCAAAATTATGTATGTCAAGGGGGAAGAGAACACAGTAGCCAATGTGCTATCCTGCACAGACTTTCATGTGGACTTGCAGGCTGTGAGTTCACAGGCGCCCAACACTGCTGCACTTATCGTGGGAGAAAAGAACGATACGCAAGTGTGTGCATGAATTCTATCCGACCCTTGCACCAATCCTGGCCTCAGCTCCATGGCATCCGCACTGTTGGTTTCAGCTGATGCTGAACTACTTTCCTGCATCCAGGAAAATTATGTTAACAATCCTTGGTGCAAACACTTGCTCAATGCAGACATCTGCCCACATGGGATTTGCATTTGCTTGAATGGCCTCTTGTATATGGGTGATAGACTGATCATCCCATGTGTCGCAAAGGTGCATGAATTGCTGTTCCACTTAGCTCACAATGTTCTAGGGCATTTCAGATTGCAAAAACTTATGGTTTGCTGCGGGAATCTTTCTACTGGCCTAACATGCATCATGATTTGGAGCAGGCCTATATTCCTGCTTGTGCAGACTGCCAGCAGAACAAGGGTAGTACGCAACGACTGATGGGCCCACTACACCTGCTGCCTATACCAGATCAACATGGAGATTTGGTAGCGATGGATTTCATTGGGCCCCTGCCAGAAGATGAAGGGTTTGATTGCATCGTCACTTTCACTGATCAACTGAATAGCAATTTGAGGGTAATTCCGACATGCACTGACATATCAGTGAAGGATCTGGTGGTTATATTTTTCAACAAGTGATATTGCAAGAACAGGTTACCTTTAGAAATCATCTCTGACTGTGACAAATTATTCATCTCCACATTTTGGCAGACGCTGCACAAGCTCACTGGCGTCAAGCTGAAAATGTCGATGGCTTACCACCCAAAACCGATGGTGCCAGTGAGCGGTCAAACAAGACTATCAACCAGTGTCTATGTTACCATGTGGAGCACAATCAGTTGGGCTGGAAATGAGCCCTTCCCCAGGTATGTTTCGATATCATGAACACTATTAATGCATCCACAGGGTTTTCCCCTTTTCAACTGCACATGGGGGTCAATCTCCATGCATCATTCCCCCCCTTGTGTGGTCAGAGGACGAGGAATTTACTGACATCCATGCAATTTCCATCATCAAAAGACTGCAACTTGATGTCTTGGAAGCCCAGGATAATATGCTCTGCACTAAGATTTCCCAATCTCTTGCAGCAAATAAGCACCATGCTGATGATTTTCCTTTCAAAAAGGGGGGCCAGGTGGTTCTTTCCACCTTACATAGACAACATGATTATAAATTGAAGGGGGAGAAAAGAGTGGCCAAATTCATGCCATGGTTTGATGGACCATACATTATTATGGAGGCCACCCCCAACTCATCTATGGTCACAATTGATTTGCCTAATCGTCATCCGAACATGTTCCCAACCTTCCACACTTCTCAAGTTCAGCCATTTGTGGAGAATGATAAAGGTCTGTTCCCTGGTTGAGAACTGGATAAGCCGCCTCCGGGTTTTCATGGGTGAGGAAGAAGAATATTTCGTGGATCAAATTTTGGACAAACATAGACAGGGATGGGGAATTCAATACCTGGTATGTTGGCTGGGTTATGGGCCTGAGGAGGACCGCTGGCTGCCTGCACACAAACTGGCTGAATGCAAGGCCCTCAACATCTGGTTGGTGAGATGCAAATTGGTGGCTAGTATATAGCTTTTCAATTTCTATTGCCAACCAGTAGCTTTTCCCCACTGGGGTTTTTAATGCACCCATGCTTGTGCTTCTCTTTTTTACTTATTTTCTGCTCACTGGGGGTTGTGGTTTGAAATTTTTCATGGGGGGGGAGGGTGTAACAATGGCTCTCATTGACACATATTTACCACACACATGATCACAGACGGATAAGGACAACGACTCTTATCCAAAACCATCATCATCATTTTGTAGTTCTAAAACCGTCGCCTAGCTTGTAATCCACACCTTGAGCTCATTACCTTTCAGCTGATCTTGGTGGCCATCTAGTGAACCCTCGACAGGGTTACAGCTATGCCACTTATTTTTTGTACACTTTGAACAGCATACCATGGATTCATGTAAATAACTATATGACCACATGATACAATTAAATTGTGTCCTGCCACCCACTGGCACTGGCATGTCAATGCTTGTCTCGCATACTGAGCAATGCCTAGATTAACAAAACAAAAGCTCACTAACCTTCTCAACCTAGGAAACTTCTCAAAGAAGAAGCAAAGAACTACACCCGCACCTGAGATTGATTATGCTGAAAAAGAGAATGTGAGTCAACCTGTTCATGAATAGCCAACAGTCAACTTACCTTCTCAACAGCTAGAACCAACAAGCCCAAATGCTCAAGTATAGAGGACATCAGATGATACCAGAGACAGTTATAGATGACCTCATGAAATCAGGATTGTCACAGTGATCCTATATTCCAAAAATCTATGCTACATTTCAAGTTGTTTAGAATACATCCTATGTCTCTATCATTAAATTTATTCTGCAAATATTCTAGCCTTTCATCAATGTCAATGCATGAGAGAGATTGTGTGTCTGACTGCAGTTCTGTCTCACATGCCTCTGCTAACCCACCTGTCACACATCAGTCATGGACCCTGAACATTGGATGGGTATGGATTTGCTCTACCCTACTACCATATGTAAGCTGACCAAACATAAAACAAACAAAGCTTCCCAACTCATGATCAGCTGGCATAAAAGATCTTGGTGACCTTGGGGATTTTAGTCCCATGCCTGCGTTGAAACCCTCCAACGACATCACAACCTTGTGCATTCTCCAGACCTTCATCACATGGTCATAGCATGCACTGGAATCACTCCTGGCATGCTCTACATTATCATTATCTGTCAAAAATTTATCAATTTATATGCTTTTTGGCTGTCCTAGAGCTGTCACATTGCTCTCTCTGACTTTATGGTATATGCACATTGTGCATTGGCAGGAAGCAATTGAAATACTACTACTAGTAAGCTAGGGGGGAACTTATTCTCTTGGCATTGCCCATAAAAAATCACATTGTAAATACACCCACAACCAACCCCAGGGGGCCCCAGACAGCCAACCACCTCCTTGGAGAAGACAATAGGGTCGTTCACAGTAGCCATTTTTGGCTACTTTTAGGCTCCTTTTTGATTTACTTTTTGGCTCCTTTTTGCTAGTTTGGCAGGAGAATGATCAAAATGTGACTGAAAAGGAGTTCAAAAATGGGTTCAAAAATGGCTACTGTGAAACCCCTGGAATGAAAAATTGACAAAAAGGAATGCAAAATGCATTTTAGCTTGTCTCCGGCAGCCATTGGTGCATTCAAACTCCACCCCAAATGACTTCGTGAATTTTTTTTCATGAGTTTATCACTAGAGCAGGTAGCTCATTCAAATTGGCATGTTTTCGGGTCTTTTACAAGTTAGCCATGTAGATTCCATCAGTAGATATATATTTTCTTGTATCCTACTTACAAAATGAACTACGAAAGACTTGGAGACAGTGGAGTCCCTGTCGTTTCGCCCCTGGAACAAAAAACAAACACTGCCTTGGTGGACGGCAAGACAGGTGCAGGAAGGGTGTAGGCAGGAACCATTAGCACCCAATCCACCCTGCGAGCAAGTGCTCGCAGCGGTGGGTGTCGGGTGCTCGGCACTTGCTGCCCTGTACTCCTTCCTTGCACCAGTGTCCCTCCCTACGAGCAGTTGCTTGTAGCAGAGAAGTCTGGTGCTGTGCCAGTGGGCGTCATCGCGTCCCCCTCTTCCTCATCCCTGTCATCGCCCTGGCCCATGTTGGTGGCGTTGGTGCTGGTGCTGGTGCTGGTGCTGTTGTCGTTGATACCGGCGTCATTGCCGTCCCCACCTCTACCCTACCCATCATCATGACAGGCTACACCCACGATCCACCCTATGGGCAGGTGCCCGTAGGCATGGGCGTGTCGTCCGTATCAGCTTGGTGTGGCTGTGGATGGCGTTGGGGGTGCAGGTTTGCAATTCATTGTTGTGGTCGTGCCCTGGTAGTGGGTGTGTCATCAGTGTGATGTGGTGGGTGTACGAGGCTAGGGGGTGCATACCTCGTGCCCATTCCGCTTCACAGGCCTCCCAGCACCTCCCAGCTCCTCCTCACTGTCAGCTGGTCATGTCCCTGTTATCTGCTGCGAGCTGGGGCTCGAAGCAGTGGCACAGGGATGGGGTCAGCAGCTGGGCATGGGGCGTGGTTCTCGTCGTTACTGCACCGTTATTACCCTAAAATAAGAATGAAACTAATTAGTGATGGTAAAAAACAAGAAAGAAAGAGGAAAAAAACTTACTGCTGCCCAAATGATGATAAACATTGTTTGGGCCACGCGTTTGCGGCTATGGGTGGCATTGTGGGAGGGGTGGTTGCAGGTGGTGTTTGTTGGCTGTTGCCGTGACCACTGGTTGTTGTTGTGGTGGTTGGCAGAATCGGGTGGGAGAGGAGAGGAGCAAGGATCACGGTGATGCGTCGTGCAGTGGCAACAGAAAGCGGAGTTTAAATTGTGCAGTGAAAATGAGACGGAAAATGACGTCGAAAAGCCTCGGAAAAGGAGACAGTTTACAAAATGGGGGGGTGTCACCCATTTTGCAAAAAGTCTCCTTTTCGACTTCGACTTCATTTTCGACTCATTTTCATGTCTCATTCTTGAAAAGTGAGTGAAAAGTGAAAGCAAAAAGGAATCAAAAAGGAGCCAAAAAGGGCTACCGTGAACAACCCTAATGTCTTCTCAAACAGTTTATAGGCCATGATACACATGTAAGAACTGTAGCAAAACCTTGAATACAATGTCTTAGCATTACTGGAAGGTATTTAGAATGTGAAGATGTGCAGAAAAGCAAAGCTAGTAAAACCTGGCTTAAAAGTGGTTCAAGTTGGGGTCATATAAACAGATATATGGTTGACCAATAGTAAGATACAGCATACCAGAAGTAAAGCAAAGTATTCCAGGAGTGAGTCTAGTGCATGCTATGACCATGTGATGAAGGTGTGGATCATGCACAAGGTCAAGATGTCATTGGACGATTTCAATGTGGCCCAGGGTGTGGGACTAAAATCCCTGAGGTCACCCAGACCTTTTATGCCAGCTGCAAGTCTACCGCAAATTGGGGGTGAAGTTTTATTTGTTTGTTTTATATATTTGTGTACTGCCAGTGAATCATGCCCTGCTGCTTTCTGTTTCAATCTCCGATTGAAAGGCGATCACAAGGACAACTTGTTGTCTTCAATCGGAGATTGAAAGTGACCTGATGGAGTCCAAACACTACCCCACATGGTCATTGCTACGAAACTCCGAGATTGTATCATAGTCCTGATTGTATCACGGTCCAAAACAGATGCCATGACAAGACCAAAAGCTCATGATCAGTGGCACAGGGCGGAGTTTCAGGTTTGGATGGCAAAGCATCTATCGTGAGAAATATTCCTTTCTCCCATAGATACGACTCAGATTACAGTGAACATGCTTCCCCCCAGCAGCAATCAGACAGTTGGCAGGGTTGTGGGTGAGCCGATCAGTTCTGGTGTCAATTTATGAGTAATGGTCACCAACTTCCAGGAACAGCTGACAAAGACTCAGACAGCGAGGCAGACTTAGACAAACGGGCATTCTTTCGCAACATTATCCAACTGGTTCGGCTCACTACCACTATTAAATCCGATGGCCGTGGGCCAAAATTACTGGCAAGGGTGGACACACCAAATGTATATACAAGCAGCCGCCGTTATACTTACCTGGATGCGGTGGCAAGGCTGCTTATTAGAAAAGATGAAGTTGTCGCTGCAGTTCAGTGTGCTCCCACTGAACGTGGAACTGAGGTCGCAGTCCTAGCTCAAGCTGATAAAGTTGAGACACTAGTATCGCTCGTAAGTTCACCTTCCGCTGCAATCTACTCCTTTGAACAATTTGTGTAGCCAGAAGCGATCCAACGAAGTGCATCAGAACCAGATGCCATAATGAAAAACAGCGATATATGGGACACCAATACATCAGCAAGCTCGAGCGATGATCATGATTTACCTGGAACATATATCACCAATCCCGATTCTTCATTTCTGCATAACATTGGGGACTCCATGCCTCAAATCATTTATCGATCTTCCGAAAGGACGGTCAAGTCTCTGTGGGCCAATATCAAAGGAGATCCATGGCATTACCTGTCGCTGCGGTGCGTTTCTGACTTCTGACCTTACTGTTTTCTTGTTGACGCCAGGTTAGGCCCCCACGTGGTAGTAAGATTGCGCCCCGCAATAACCTTTCAGACCACTTGGCAACTATCGAATCATACCTCAATGATTTTAGGGCTCTCTGCCCCAACTCGGAGGCTAGTAATGAAACTCGCCGCAAAAATCGAGACCTTTTCACAAAATATATCTTCACAAGCTGCTGGGTGAAGATGTATACTCGTGCCGAACATTGGATCTCCATGGGGATAATCACTGCCATATGCTCCCTTTCTGAAGATGTCTTTGAAGACGCAGAAGACCTGCAGGTGAATGTAGATGAAGACCTTGTGCGCTTTCTCAACCATGGTAAAGACACCTACATCAAGCCGATAATGGAGTACCACCCCAAGTACATGATGTGCAAATCTGACTCCAACGCTAAGGCCGAACCTTATTCTCTCGATACATTCTTGACTGCCTCCACTAAAGCCATCCAAAGTTCAAGTCCAACGTACTGGTATACCCCTGATGTAGCTGCCACCTTTCACCGCCTTCTCATATGTTCTCTCCTGTCATATGTGTTCCGCCTTCGAGTTGTGAAAGTGGCAGTAAAGTCATTCCCTCAGATGGATGCTGGGGCGGACACGGAAGACAAGCCGTCGCCTGTTGCCTCTGCATTTAGACAGCTCCTCATTTCTGCCCAACTCCTCTATCTGGTATCCCATTCTTATGCGTTCAGGAAACATTTGGACATCTTCGAGCTTCATGTGCCGACGGACCCCTACGCAGAGACCTATCGTAATCGGTTCTCAAAGCTCGCAAACTGGCATAAAACTCATAAAATGGATAAAGAGCTGCTCGATCTCATAAAGGAGTCAAAGGGAGGTTCGGAATCCGCTTCTGAGGATTCTTGCGAAGCTGTTGAGGAATTAGGTTCTGGAGCGACTGAGGAATTAGAGCGTTCCTCAGACACGGACAAGGAAGTTTCAGTTGTTTACAGAAAGTGGATCATGGGCTTAGTTGAACACTTGGCATCGATTCGCGTCCTGGAACAAGTCTCTCGCAAGCTTAAACCCAAAGCAAATATCAGTTTTGCCCTCATTGGTTTGGACCGCCCGTCGTTGAAATCCGAGGGTTGGGATGCGATGGAAACCATCATTCGAAAGCTATGCCAGGACAAGTCCCTTGTTTCCAAAGTATCCAAGACGCCCTTACCCCCTGACTTCTCAAATAAAGTTATCGGCATCCTCAGAAGCGAGGTCAACAAATACAAGCGACCTGATTCTTCCATACATAAAACCTCTACGCGTTTTGAGGCGAGCGTCTACGCCTTCTTTCAAAACCTGCTTGCGGATAACCCCGATATCAAAAAACTCGACTTCCAAGGGTGCAATCACTGCGAGGCTATCCTTATGGCGGTTATTTACCGCATTATCCACAGAAATGACCTGGACTTCTCTTTGAAGGCATGTTCACCCGTGAATCCATCATGATCTTCATCTGACTGACTCGTGGCACAGCTGAATGCCTCCACGAACCACACTATTGTCGTCTCAAAGTCATGTTGTCCTGTTTGCTGGGAACTCATTTCGATCTTCAATCGCCGAGCACAGGATCCAAAGAACGACAAGGTGGTTTCGTTTACTGCCCGTGGGCGTCACGCCAACCTTTATCCCGTTGATTTACCGGATGTCCTTGATGACGATATTAAGGATGAGTTGGTGACATCATTCAGTATTCTTCTTCTTAATGACCTGCTCTATCTGTCGAACAAACAATCTGCAACCACCAAGCACAACCCCAGTGATTCTAGTGATTCTACTGTCTCCCAACCTGAAAGTCTCGCACTCAGCCTCGACTCCATTCTCGGTGGCTCGGCTGATGCTGACACCGCACAAGACAACTATACTTTTGGCACCGAGAGGCACAAGAAGTTATCCAGGCGTGGTTCTGTGGAGTCCAAGATAGAGATGTGGAGACAGTCCTCTCACTCTGACGTGACTGTGACCCGGATTTGACGAGCCATGGCTGCCAATCTAATTGTACCAGTTTTACATTGATCTACTGTCATGGTACCGGCAATGAATTGTATGTCTCAGAATCCCATCACCTCAGCTTCGAATGCTTCGCGTTGTATGATACTAACTTGAATTGCCACTCAATGACAGTTGTTCTCCAAGTCACACAAGTCATGGTGGGCCATGTGAAAACCAAACTGTATTGACTCGGCGGTGGCCCATGAGTTCAGACATGGACGCCAGTCAACATTCAGGATTTCAATTGGAGAACCAAGCGAAAGGCCCGGGGTTGGTGCAATGACGAACATCACGAACAGAGGAGGGGTAAGGCTGGATCCCTAGGATGAGACTGACGACTGAGACTGTCGACGAGGACCGTCGCGGCCAAAGGACTGTAAACGGTTGAGCCTTCTTTAATTGGGTTGTACGACACGCGTCGATTACATCATTAGTGGTACCATTTACAAGTGTGCTGTAGTTGCTCAGTAGCGTAACAAGGACTTGGTGGGAGGTCCTCAAAACTTGGGAACACATGCATGTATGTGTACTCTTGCTTCTTGTACCTTTATCTCGCTTACATCAACATGCTTGATGCTCTAGAGCCCAACGACTCTGCAGCAGCTCTTTGTTTACCTGTATTTACTCACGTCATCCACTATGGCCTTGTGCGAAGTGGTTGCTCAGTAGTGTAACAAGAACAGGATGCGAGGTCCCAAAAAGTTAGGAACACATGCAGGTATGTACTCTCTTGCTTCTTACATCTTTATCTCGCTTAAATCAACATGCTTGATGCTCTAGAGCCCAACGACTCTGCAGCAGGTCTGTGTTTACCTGTATTTACTCACATCATCCACTGTCATCTATGGCCTTGTGCGAAGTGGTTGCTCAGTAGTGTAACAAGGACAGGATGCGAGGTCCCAAGAAGTTAGGAGCACATGCAGGTATGTACTCTCTTGCTTCTTACATCTTTATCTCGCTTAAATCAACATGCTTGATGCCCTACAGCCCGACGACTCAGCACCGACACTTTGTTTACCTGTATTTACTCCATCTTTTCAGCTTACAGACTTGGACACTTGAATAGAAAACTTGCGAGGGACTACAAAATAGCGTGGACAGAATGGAAGTAGATTAAATATAGGCTCATTACAAAATCATTTGATTTTAGCTCACAGACAAATATTCGACATTTGCGCGCGCGAATTTCGATTCGCGCGCAGTAAACAAACAGATTGCAGACAAGGTGACCTGCTCGCGCAGCTCAGCGCTTCACTCTAGTAACTGACCCAAATGTGGGTTAGGGTTTCAATTTTGAAAGTCTTACACAACAGACCAGCTAGTTACTTATGAGATAGGTGTAATACTTGTTAAATCATAGAAAACATTGGGCTTTGGGTCGAGGACAGTCGTTTCTGGCAGAGCAGGGGGGAGGAATACTGCTGCAGAATGCGACAGGGCACGAGGAACAATGGGTGGACGCTGGAAATGTTGGTAAAATGATGCCACATAGAAACTAGAGATGGCATCCTCGAGGTCAATGATTTCCTGATAATGCCAATGGACCTTTTCAACCCGTAGAATCCTAGGTATCTCACCTCGCCATGACATCATCACCCTCTTCAATGCATGTAGATATAGTGCTTTCTCCTCCCAGTTCTCACTTGCAAGGCCATGGTTTGCTGCTCCCAAATCTGCGACCAACAATGAGCCTGAGGTGCAGTTAGGAAAACAAGCTGAAACAAGTGCTTGACGCTCTGACTCAGAGTCCGAGCCAGTTGTGGCCCGTGAGTCAAGGGCAAGGAGCTCAAAGCGAAAATTCAATTCTGCCAGTTCCCAAAGAATTTCCTCACGCTGAAGATTGTTTGGCCCATTGATACCAACCTCCACACCTTTCCATTGCAGCTGTGGAGTGGTCGATTGCATGAGATGAACCCCTTCAGTGGCATCCAGGCAATTCTGCAAGAAATCACTGGTCATTTCTCGCAGCTTTGTAGCTCTGGTGGAGGGGTTGGACATAGATTTGGAGGTGGGAGTGGTAGCTGAGGTGGAAGCCAACTGACCGACTTTCTTGTTGTCAACAGCTTCGAGTGTGAGGAAATTGCGCCATACAGCATTAGGCATTGGTGAGGCAGTAGATGAGGATGAACTGATGCGATATATCATTGTACTTCTGTATTTCAACCATGTACGGAAGAATGTATCTTGACGCTCAGCCTTTTGGACTGATAAGAACATTGCCGGCTCTGGAAAGACATATCCCAGATCCGTGGGGTTGACATCAGATAGGGCGAGCGAAGCAGTGCGTGACTTGAACTGAGTCATTGCTTGACGCCAGCTGGGAATGGCAGGTGGCAAGAGAGGACTGATAGGGTCATCAAATTTGTTCCGTTCTGGAGGGGTATTATTTTTGTTCGGGCGATGGGCATCTTTTCAGAAGGAAGAGTTAGTAATCAAGTGTATAGTGTAACATAAGGCTACTAACACGGCGTGAAGCGCTTGGCATTCATTTGACGTTTTGTCGGCTGTACAAGCGGAGGTGGAGGAACATTTGGAGTGACACGGTAGTCCCCAAACGGATTCGGATACTGTAAGTACGTTTCGACGTGTAGCATGATAGCATTATACTTTGCGAAATCGTCAGCGCGACCGCGGAAGATTGAGCGGAATGGACGTATTGAAGGTTGCAAAAGGGCGCCAGGGAGTTGAACAGGGGCAATGGCCTTGATCCGGATTGAAGGTAAGTCTGAACAAGGTCGGATAAGCCAGACCGGAATGCCAGCACGAAACAAGCCTTCGCAAACCACTGGATTTGTCGTGAATGCGCCGATGACATCTGCTATGGGGGGAGGGAAGGTAAGTGGAGGTTTTGTAGACGTGCCATCGGCGAGCTCGCGAAGGTTTTCGTGCCAGTCAAGAAGCGATGTCAGTTCCAAGAACAGCCGCTGCGTTTCGCGGACGGTGAGTTGGGCAGTGCGATAGGTACCCAATATGAATTCCAGTCGATGAAGAAAGTGCTCAAGCATGAGGGCCAATTTACGAATAAAGGGAATAGAGGAGGAGCTTTTTTTGGCCCGATCAATCAACAGGAGTGTAGGGTGCTGGATTTCAGTAAACATTGCTCGCGAGACTTTACCGATGCCACCCAGCACACCATCTTCGGCAACAAAGCTGCAAAGGTCGAGATCATCCCACATGACGCTGTTAGAACTGTGGATGTCGCGCGGTTGACGTGGAATACAGGCGATATGTGGGTGGTTGGGAAGGAATGGCTGGGGCCATTGGAGAGGATCATCATCCCCAAAGCGTAAATTGGACCTCAGAAAAACGCTACGATCACCGCCGAGCGGAGGATGGTATATGGCTTTGGCGTTAGGACTCGTTACTATGGATCCATCGTCGAGTATCGCTCCCACCAGTCCATCGAAAGAGGTAATCACTGAATATGCCATCTACTGAGTCACAAGGCTCAACCGGACTAAGACGATAGATACGTACGGCCGTCAAAGTCTTTTGCATGTAATAACAATGTCGGGTTGTGAACAAGGTCTTCTGGAGGGATTTGGGCGGAACGATTCATGGCGATCTGGAACTATAAGCTGACGACTGAACAAACTAAGTAAGTGCCGGTGTATCTTGGGAAGGGGAAAGACATACTTTAGTCACTGTATTGGACACTGTGACAGGAGGTAGCTGAGAATATAACATCCACATAGAACTTCACAATCAGATCTCACCCCAGCGACGTCGGCGACGTCTACTGACGACTGATGCGAAGGGACCAGGATGAATCGTTCAGAAAGGGCTCGAACGCTCGACGACGACGACGCGGAATCAAGCCGTCGACGATGGCATGCTACACATGCCAGCATAATAAAAAGGTGACACGACGAGCACGGAGCTTAGTCGTGAGGGCGACGTACAACGTCTCAACCCAGAAGGATGGAAAGGCACCAGAGAAGGGATGGAAAACTCACTGATGATGTTGGTGAAGTTCAGAGGGGTACTTGAATCAGTCACGGTAAACTTGGGCGCGACGACTTGAGCCCGATTCCAGGCTTCAACGTTTCAACTCTCGAACTTCAACTTGAAGTTCGAGTTATTTTGCCTGAGAAACTTGAATTTCAAAACTTTACATAAACATCGCCACAACACGGTCGTGGTTACGCAACTTGAACTTGAATCCCGACCACATCTAGGCACCTGATGCCTGAACATTATTAGGCTCTCAGTGTCACAGTGGGAAGGTCGGGTTGAATCGGAGTTTGAACGGAC
>QFEU01007734.1:0-17341 GCA_003316345.1 Tricholoma terreum | reverse complement strand
TACATATCCTGGAACATGGTCTATTCATGTTCATTAACAAAAAACAAGCTCACGACTCTTGACCGTATTGATGGTGGAATCTCAATACTTCTTCGGTGCCCTGGCTTCAAGCCGCCCCCAAAGTTTGCTGCTGAAGACATCACTGTCGACGCCTACATCTCCCCTCGCGAACTTGCTGAAGGTGGCAAGGAGTTTTCAGAACACGTTGCGTGGCTCATACAATCATTTGGTGGTGATATTGTACTTCTGTACCTTTGTCGTTTCGAAATGTGTTGTCTTGTTGAGGGGGTGAAGGCTGCAGGCCCGCCTGGTATGATTCTTTTCTCATGTTGTTATCAATCACTCACGCAACGCACTCATTCCAGCTCATAGTAAGCCACTGAATGCTGTTGGCACTTCCTACCTCCCTCCTTTGGTTTTCAAGGGAGTGCCGTATCTTCGTTCCCGTTGCCGTCCAGCTGGCATGTTCTCACAAGACATTGCCTTTTACAAGATTACACAAGGCGCTCCACGTCTGCCTCCCTCTCTGCCCCCCGTTCAGAATCCTGTAGCCATCAGTGACAACAGGAAAAAAGCCATCGTCGTCGGACAGATGTAGCGGACGTGAGGGATTTAACGGAGGGGAAACACCAAACAAGTCGTCAGCATAGGATCTGCTTGATGATTGAGTAGGTTTTGATGACGCAGGGGGGTCAAAACAATTGTTGTTGGCGTTGGACCCGCGTTGTAAAACTGGAGTACTGAATCCGCTCCTACGGTCCTCCGGTTTACGTTGGGAAAGTGTCGATGACGCAGATCCACTTAACCAATCGCCGTTGTTGTTAGACCAACGGTGATGTAAGGACGTTCCAGTGGTAGGGAGCGGAAGAGACGCGATAGCGCGAGAGGAATCATCGAACCCCCAGTCATTGCCAATTTTGTTTGGCTGACGATACGGTAGGGAAGGGGTAGCGTTAGAGAAACTCTAACCCCCAATCGTCGGCGTCGTTAATCGACCGACGATGGGGTAGACAAGGGGTAGGGGAAGAGAACTCCCCCGGTCTCCAGCCATCGCCGATATTGTTCGACCGAGGATGAGGTTTGGAATCTGTAGCGCTAGGGAAATCCTCCGATCCCGAGTAGGGATGTAGTAAGATTAGAGAAACCCCTCCACTCGCCGTTCATCACCGATTTTCTTCGACTGACGGTGCGGCAGCGACGAAGTAGGGGCAAAGAAATCTTCCAACCCCCAGTCGTCGTTGGTATCGTGAACAGGTTTCGGTTGTGTCGACAACAAGGTGGCATGTGACAGTGACGGTGCTGATGACATGGGAGCAGGTGGGTTGTGAAGTGGGATGTCGTTGATTTGACTTGGATGCACAGAAATCAGTCAATCCCCAGTGGTCGTCATCGCCCGCAAAGATTTAAGTGGATGGCGTCGTAGTGCCTGGCCCCCGATCTGAAGCGAATGGTTTCGCTGGCACCGTTGTAGGTGATTGCAGAATAGAAGCCGAACCCGCCTCCAGCCCCACCCACGCCGGTGAAACGACCGGCACATTCACTGCCTCCCAGCGTCTCTTCAAATCATCTAACCTCCGTTTCTACACCAGCACAGCCCATTCCGCCATCGTCATCCTAGCACTGCTATTCGAAGCCGTACTTTACGATCCGTCAAGCAGTCCGCTAAACGCATCCCAACTAGACGCTATCTTAGGTGTAGCCGGATTTTGCTGCTGAGTAGCGGGCATAAGAGGCCGTGAGCTCGGTGCAGAGGAGCCTGTGGACGACAAGAGTGCAAAGACATCTTGCTGGGGTCTTTTGGGTGCGAATGGGGTGCCGAGTCGTTGTGGGTTGGTTGGTTTTTCTGGGTTAGATGGAGTTCAGAGATCGGCGAACGAGTCGGGCATAAACGCATAAAAGAGAGGTTGGCGGCCCGTAATTGCAGTTTGATCATGGCACCATCGTCTTCAGGGCAGGTCATATAAAATCAGGCATGGACTGCTCATAAACGGGCAGTGGTGGTAGAACGCCGGTTCAGGGATCCAGAACGTTGATTGAGGTACTGTTGATGCTGCGTCAGCGACCGTTGAGGGATGAGGAAGACACGCACTTAAGCTAAAATTTCACCCTCCTACAGACCCTACGCCGGTTTCGTTCCCTTCCCACACGTTCTCTCGTTCTATCGCGTCGTTCTCCTGACGCCTTGTTCCACCCTCCGCACTCCAGATGGTGCCAGTTTGCGAATCTGGAATTTCTTCGAAAACTCGACGTCCAATTGTCGCTAACGAGCGAGATGGTTGTTGCTACCAGGAACGACTTAGAATGGTTGGCAGCGTAAATATGAAATCCTGCAAAGAATTTTGGTCGTGCGGAACTAGATTTGGAGGTCAAGGGGTTCGTTGGGGGTACTAAATAGGGCGGTTGGTAGGCATTAAACAGGAAGTGGAGAACGCTTACCTGGCCACTTTAGTAAAGTGTGATCTGAAGGCAATCCGTTGAGAAACAGAGGCAGGCCGCTCTAGACAGTGTTGATAAATTGATAAACGGTGTCACAATCGCGTCTGTAATCAGACGCGTCGCAATGCCGCCGATCAGCTAGCCTGCTATGAGCCTCGTTTGGCTTGTATCTCACCAGCTTCTCCATGGATTTCCTTCGTCTCTTTTGCTTCCCATGGAAAGGCCCAGTCTTTCTGAAAAAGCCTTGGGGGAAAGACCACCTAGCACGTTGTACCCTCATCATCACGTCGAGTCGACGCTAGAGAGCATCCCAGCGTCGAGTCAACGCGCTCACGTAGGCAGCAGGGACGGCGCTTAAAGCGGTGGCAAAAGAAGCGTACTTAAGCCCAGACCTTATATCCGAAACAGATTTCTCACGCCGCTGGTCTGACTCCCACCTTAAGGTCCAACATCGATCTCACATTGAGGCACTAGCTGCGTTAGCTCCCCATGCTACTACGTAGCAGCATTAAGCACCTGAGAGTAAGTGCCATGGATACTCAATTTAACTAGTTGGTTGACTTTTACAGGATGAGCTGCCAGCTGAGCGGGGCGAGGAGCCGGAACTATCGAAACGTCCACGGATCTTAGCTTTGCCCAGAGAAGCCCTGGTTCCTGCTCCTACTTTGGACCACTTACCTCCTTTCTTTGTTGAGCCTTCTCAACAGCGCTCCAACAAAGCAAATCAGAGGAGGTATTGGAAGGCTGTGGATCAGAATCTAAACTCCTGGTCTTCCCAGGGCCCCACCTTCCAAGTTGATGTTGACTGGGCTGAGCTCTCTTCTCGGCCTAAGAATACTCCAGCAGAAAAAGAAGCTGCGCAGGCTGTTATTGAGAAGATGAGGTCTTGGGATGCTGAAGCCTATTCGGGCCGCTGGACTGACCGGAATGGTAAGGTATTGCTGGCCTACTTTGCAGATGATGTTGCCAGGGTCAGTCTCTTCATTTGAAATTCTGGTAAATTTCTAACCAGCAAGGAACCAGCCCCCAGGCCAGGAGCACCAGAACGTATGTTTCTTCTCCATTATTTCCACCTGCTAACCCATCTGTTAGCCCATTCCTTACCAGCCAGGACCTAAGGCTGCTGCTGGCCGAACCTTAGGGGATATGCAGTCTGCTCGGGAATCTGGACAACGCATATTCACTCATGGTTTCCCAGTAAGTCTCAGCTTAATCAGTCCTAAAGCATTGCTAACCTAGCCTTAGCCTAACCAAACAGACCGTATTCATGCTGCTACTCAGTATCTTCATTCTTGGCTGCACCCTAAAGTCAATTCCAGAGATATTCGCCATCCAGATGAGGTAGTTCTACTGTATGACATCCAGGATGACTTCAAGGCAAGGCCTGGGGTCAAGTATGTTCCTGGGGCTGAACGTACTGGCGTCACTCATTTATAGTCCTCCTTCAGCAGGGCCAGCATGTGTCTGGATAAGTAGAACCAAACGTGACTTTGGACTACAGTACTCCACCTGTGAATATTATGCTGATCTGGCAATGGAATCCAACGTACCTCATAAATTGATTAATCAAGGAACAGTTATCAACGAAGGTATGTGAAAGCAACCAAAAGATCAGTAAAAGAAGTCTTCAGGCTAAGGAGCTCTGATTCCTGTTACAATTCAGGAGTAATTGCTTGTGATGAGGTTCGATACTAACCTTTCCCAGGAAGTATCCTTTCAGCTGGGCCTCAAGGAGACTAAATGGTGACTGAGAATGAAGACCTTCGTCTAAAATAATGCCATAAAAAATCAGGGGGTTCGTATTTCTCCCCCTGCAACCGGATCCGAACTGTGGAACCTGGTACTACATTTCGAGGGCTTCAGTACCGCAAGATACAAATAGTATTGGAAACCCACAGGCGGAATGGTTCCTTTTGCTTGGTGGCATTTTGGGCAACGAAAGGAAGGGTCGGTGAGTACCCACTCAGGCAGGCAACGAGTTTGCGATCCTTGACTACAACAAAAAGCTTGCCCATGACAATCGGAGCAAATAGCGATCGCTCCACCTTGTCTACATGAAACACATTGCTGACAAGGCGGCACTACTGAGCATCACGTTTGGCATGTTTGCGAAAACATACATTTAGTGCCAAAGCAGTTGCTTGGATGGCTCTTGGCAATGCCAAAGATGGAGAGTTGCTTTTTGTGAGGCTACGGTCGGAACGAATCCACTTGGTCATGGCGAGTCTAGGGCTTTGCCGTCGGTGTGATTCAGCCTCTGGTGTATCGGAAAGTAAAGATTGTTTGTCATAGGCTGGCATGTGCGATATTATTGTCGTATTGTTGGTAACTTGGATGTTGAACGCCCCCAGAGGCTTTCCATGATCTTCGTGGGGCCACTTCAAGATAGTCTTCAAATGATGAGCGAAGAGAGCCATCATCATATCCGACCTGAACGATCCGGATCTCGTCTTAGATATTAGGAGTAAGTAAACAAAAATGCAAAGAAAAAGTTATCACACACATCTGGGTCACGGTACACAAAGTTCATACCAGTCAAAGAATGTTCGACATAAGATTTGATCGCAGGAGCAGATGACTTGAACGGCTCCCCTTTGAAAGTGCAGGAAAGATTTGCAAGTGCGCGTTTGCCGATCCCGCTCCGCCAGTTCCTAATAGCTGATGATGCCTGGGAGAGACATTCTGTGATGCTGACAGTACATAGAACTCCATGACTCACTACTGCATAAACCGCATCTGCGGTCTCCACGGTTTGAAACGACTGATTCCAGAATTCCTTCACGATTGTCTTGAAGCTCGGATCAGCGCCGACAGCAAATGGGTCGTCACGGCTACCAGCCCAGTCGATGATCGGTGGTAATACTTTGCTTCTCCAGGTGGCGAGATCTTGACTGTGGTTTTAAAAGGGAAGGTCGCTGTTGTTGTAGCGTGGTTTTGGCTCACGACGTTTCCTTGATGATTGCACCTTGTTCTCAACTGGCTTCAGTGCAATACCCATCTGTAAAACACAAATACTGAAAGAAGTTACATCAATCTAATGAAACATATATGCGCCTTGCTAGTAGCTGTCCCTGTTTTTGTACGAGTTGACGTCGTTTGTGATCCTCCCGACGGACACTGTGTCTTGCTCTCACGCACTGCCTTTAACATATCTGCACTTTCATCTTCAGCAAATTCCCCTTCAAGATCCAGAAGATCATCCGCATCCTGAAGCTCAGGGGAGGACTCGCGACGACTAGTGGCCTTTGCTTTTGGAGCGGTGAGACCAGCCGCCGTCTTCCAGTCCGCTTTCAAACCCCCAATCTCCATGGCCTCGGACCCATGTGTTCTCCGTCATCATCTCACTGCTGGCAGGAGAGGCCAAGGTCATGTGAAGCCTTGAAGGCCCATTTCCGGGTATGGATGAAATGGGCCTTCGAGGGTTTACCGGTTCTTCGCGTCCCTGCCAAAATACCAAAGAGAAGCAGATCGGGGCGGGATCGGATGTCCAGACACCGTAGAACCTCAAATTATAACCTCTTTTGAACCGGCTAACCGGTGCTACGTTATAGCGCAGGTTCGCGTTGATTGTATAGAAAATGTGTATTCGGGTAGATAAATGACATCGAATACATCTACAGCGCTGTATGGGCATCCTGGCCTGAAGCAGAGACCGCGGGGGCGTCCTTCCACCAGCCGCCCTCGATCTACCGTTGTGCCTCATTGTCCACCATCCCCGCTTGCCTCTCTTCCACCCGGCCACACTTGATTCACTTGCCCCTCGTCATCCACCTCCGCCACCCGCCCGCCCCAGCCTGCTTGCCTCCGTGCACTCGATCCATTGTTGTCCACTATCCCAACCTACCCTAGCTGCCCCTCGATCCGCCATCCTCTTCGTCGTCCGCCATCCCCTTCATCATCATCCCCTTCATCGTCTGCCATCCCCTTTGTCGTCTGCCATTCCCTTTGTCGTCGCTGGGCCATGGCCCCTGCGCAGCGGATGCCCCGCCACCATCCCGTCTCGTTGCCTTCCTGCTGGTACCATATTCCTCGCCGTTGTTTGATGCTCATGGTTCCTTGCCTGCCACTGGTTCCTTTGCTCCTCGGTTGTCGTCACCATGCAGGGTTGTGGTCCCTCGCCTGTCGCGGTGGTCCCTCACCTGTCATCGTCGCCCGGGCCCTCATCCCTCCTGACGGTTGTCGTTGGGCATCTCCCGCGGTCGTTGGGCGTCCCTCATAGTCGTTTGGCATCCCCCGTAGTCGTTGGGCATGACCTGTGTCCGTCTTGCTGTTCATTGGGTGTTGCCGTCATTTTGGGTCCCAGGGGCTCGTTGTTAGCATCAGGAGGCCGTTGTGATTATTCTGAGGTCTGTAGATTCAATGTAAAACCAGTAATAAATAAAAATCGAACAATTGAGACACCCACCTGCACTTCCATTGCCTGCCTGATCTTGACATTCCTGCCACTCACCCTCTTGGCCACTCGCCACCTCATCCGCCGCTTGTATCCAACGTTTGCCTTGTTGCACTCACCCTGCTGTCTGCTCTGCGCTCTCAGCGGTTGCTCACGCCTGTATCCCTTCCTCGCATTTGGCATTTCCGTTCTCCAAGGGATGTCGTTCCAACACTTCGTCAGGAGGATGTTCTTTGATGTTTGGTGGTAGGTAGATGGGAAAGAAAAAGGGGATGAGCAAATAGGTAGACCGACAAGGGGAGGACAGACGACCATGACCAAGAGAAGAGCTGAAAAACAGATAATTTGAGACAACAAGTTAGCCTGTGCACAGAACACTCACTTTTGATAGCTTTAGCCATTAGATGGGCAGGGTGGTGGGGTCAACGGTTGTGGTTGAAGTTGAAAAAACTGCACAGCCACATACATCGGAACGGAAAGAATGATAACGGGAGCTGCGGTGTGGTCCAACACAGCTACCTAAGTTTAAAAAAAGCATCGGGATATACTTAGTAGCTACTATAGATCACCCTGACAGTTGATCTCATTGAAATGTTGAGAAATTAGTAAAAGTCAGACGAAGCCACTAAAATGATCAAACCTGTACGATAATTTCTATATGGATCGGACACACTGGCCACATTCTACTCTCATGCTCATCGTCAATTGCTGCAACTATACTGAGAAGTGCACGCAATAATCTTTGGTACAAAATGAATTTATTAGATTTATGGTTAACGTTAAATACAGGAGAAATGGAGCATTTACGGTACTAACATTTGTGCGTACTACGTGCAAGTCTGGTCTGGAATCAAAATTTTATCAATGACAAAACAGTTCATTCGACCTTCCCAATTGCAAAAACAGACAGAAGAGATGGGAGATGTAAGATTTTAACAGTAGGTAATAAAACGACGGTTAAAGCGATGCAAACGCAAAACAGGGTCCACACACATATTAAAAACCATCTGCTATCCATCTCCACCTGACCAAACAGTGCACCACCCTCTGCTGTGCATAATCCTAGCCTAAAAAAGCCCCAACTCTCTGTGGCTATCTTCTTTCCGTCGCCTCCTTGTACTATTCCAAAGCGCGACGACCCGATTCGCCGTAAACGTGCGTTGAGGGTCGGTGACCGGCAGCAGTTGACTATCAGATGCTAGGAGCGTACAGTTGAGCTCTGGCAAGTATGCAGGCCAGGAGGTGATGGAGCAGGCATGCTTGAGAGCTATGTTTGTACCGAATGCGTGAGGGGTAGCAGGATCGACGGTCGTCGAGAATGGGGGTGAGAGATGATATTACAGGTGATTTGTGGCGGAAGCAGTCAAGGCAGGGTGCGGAGGACAGGCAGGTCGCTGGGGTGGGAGCGTAGTGGTGCCGGGGGTTTGAGGTTGGGATCGTTGCAGCAGGGGGCCAGCTTGAGGAGTTGTGAGATTTTTCAGTGCTAAAATGAACATAAAAGAACAGGGAAAATACCAGGTTTCGATTCGCAACAAAAAGTGACCAGAGCCGGGAGCCACAACAGCCTGGCGAGGAACGCCAAAGAAGCCGAAATGTCCTCACAATCCCTGTCCGAGGGTAGCCAACCATACCTACAGACTCAGAGCCACATACTGAAATTGAGAGGTTTTTGTAAAGCAACGGACGTTGACGTTGAGTTCCAGTTGGCACAGCGGTCCAGTGAAGCCACTTACCCACAGAGGCTGTAATGAAATGTGAAGAGGCAGATTCGGGCCTCAACCTATCCAAGCAGTAGGGGCCAAGGGAAGGGAGGAGAGACTTGAAGGTAGAGGGTTCATTTGAGGTGGTAGGTGGTTGCAGGAAGAGATGCGTCATCAGCAGGTGTATTTGCAGTGTCGGACGTAGAAGGTTCCCCTAGTCGTTGAGGTCACCCACAGATGAGCAGTGCCAGTCCTGACAGGCTAATGAGGTGGTGTTGTTGGTTGGGGAGACGACGGGAGGTTGGCAGGGGATTCGTCAGGAGGTTGCCGTGAGTCAGTGGAGGTGGTTGCGGAAGTGGCAGCGGAAGGTGGCACGTTGTGAGGGAGCTATTATTAGAAAAGAAGCGTAAGACCTCTTCGAGAGGTCGACCTCGAAGGCCTATTACCCTCACTCCCGGAAATGGGCCTTCGAGGGTCTTAGTCAGCGAAGAAGCCCCTGCCTAAGGTGCCACTCGGACGGGCTGGCAACGAGAATAGAGGCGAGTAAATTGACGCCCTATGGCTGTTGGGTACTAAAAGTCTTCGCCGCCGCCGCCCACACTTCTACACAACCCCGATGGTGAAACAAGCTAACCATCTTCTTCGGAAAACTCCTTAGTCTTGCCGCAGTGACATTGTTCGGACCCAGGCATCAGCGAAAAGGGGCATGCCCCCTGACCCGCCAAATTCTGAAACAAATGAATCATATCTCTTTCCGATCTCCTCGACCGGCGCAGCCACAACGGCGAAACTATCAGTGCGCAATGCAATTCAGATACCAAAGAGACCAACCTACCAAAGCAATACAGCATATCTCCACCAAGTAGATTATAATTGCCAGTGGCAAACGGCTGCTCACAATTCTGTGAAGAGCGGTTATGTGGTTGCTCTCTGAGTCCCTGCCAGGCGCATTGCCAAGATTTCGCTCCAGGCTGTCGGTTTACTCCAATCGCTTCTTCGGATCCCTATTGATAAACCTTGTATCATTGTGGGCGATATACACCATCAAATAATCTGAAACACTCATGGTCTTTGTAGTCTCGTTCCTGACGAAATAGGACGGGAGATGCTCGCTGTGCTCGTGGCCCCGGCATGCTGGACCTACAGTAATTTACGGTGAGCAACGAAAAACAGCCCTAAGGGAGCAAGCGAAGAAGGAAAGGGAGGCAGGATCTTGGTGTGCGAAACAACAGTCCCACGACCGGCAGCATGACGGGACTGGAATGGGCGAGAGAAAGGTAAGGGAGTTGGGAACGTGGGCCTGCCAGTATTTTCGGCCTATATAGCCTTTCTTTTGTGATTGTACTATATGTTGTCCTTAACCGCTGCAAAAATATATTGTACAAAATCAACGCCATACAATACACTAGGTGTCAGTGCGAAAACTATGGTTAGAGTGGTAAATCAGCGTCTTCCGTTGTGCTGAGACCTAAACAATCTTGCTACTTGTGTGAGTGTGACCGGCAGGTGTACATGGATGCCTGCTAAGGAAAGGCAGCGGCATGGACATCGCCGTCGTCCTCAGGATAAAGGAAGCCTGTTACTGGGCTGAAGCCTCGGAGAGCCGTCATCTCAGGCTTGGTCAAACCTGACCTGTCGAGAAGTATATGTGCCTGCTGGGCATAGCCTACTGCATCGCAAACCACCCTGTGGGCAGCTAAAAACTTAGAGTGCCACCCTTCCACCTCGCCCCGTGCTTTACACAGAATACTGGATGTATCCTTTATCCTGCACTCGGCAGATGCAGCAAGCGCACGGTAGGTCTCACGCTCTTCGTGAGCTGATCTGAACATTGCCTGTATGGCCTCTGGATACTGCGGTGGTATGGAAGATTGAGAGGCAAGATGCCGTCCGATTGATCGTCGCGGAGCGGCCAATTCCTGGAAGGCGATTATATTGGCGCTGCTATTAGTCTAGCTGGTGTTACTCACTCCTGGTTGAGAAGGTATCGTCTGGGAAAGGAAGTGGGGTTCTCGACTACGAAGGGAAGATGAGGCCCAGGCCTGAGAAAGAAAAACCTGCTATAAGAATGATAGAATGAATGTTCTCAAGTAACAACTGGTCGAAAACTTGAAAGCCACATACGCTTCTAGAATCTTCTGAATTGACAGCTGGCGATGCAGTAACTTCCCAGCTGTCCAAAGGCACATCCCTCCCATTAACTTCATATCGGGCAGGAGTGGCCTAAAGTACAGGTAAGAGAAAATCCAGTAAGTAGACAAGCATGAAATCACGTACACTTGCAAATTGCTCTTGAGTGACTGTCATCGAAGCCCTGGCTTCACAACCCTCTAAAGGCACAGAACACCCCTGGTCAATGACCAGATCTGCCTTTGATGGACAGCACTTTGATAGAAGCAGAACGAAAGTACGGATGAGATGGTCTACAATAGAACGAAAGTAAGGCATGGCAGTGTATGGGCGAGGAAGTGGATGAGCAAGGAAGTGCCTCGGCTGATGCTGAAAAATGGCTTGGCAGTTGGAAATTGCAGTGATGCAAACGGTTTTCAGCTGTTCGGTTCCACGGCCCCACTTAGACTTGCCAGGACTTGCCTCGTTCACAAGCAGTTATAGGCCGACTGATCAATCGATTACTATCGATTACTACTATATTCCCCTGTACATTCGTCACCCCCGGGAATTCGTCACTTTTGAAAAATCTCACCTCTGAGGCTTTCTACTGGCCTGGTACTTAACACACGTTATTTTATGTGATATCTAAATGCTTTCGCGCAATTTTGATGTTGAGCAATTGATTATAACAGGAGTCCATTCTGAGGGCACATTTTTGAGCGTGATGCTTAGAAACGTCACACCTGACGAGTCGGGGTTTAAAACTGGCGCAGTCATCAACCCTGACGAACCTTGGTGCTGGGCCAAGCCGGGGGTGACGAATGTACAGGGGAATACTTATAGTATCGATCACCATGTTCTGTATATCATATATTACTTTTCCTCAGCCCTGAATGAGTATTTCAGGGAAATCTCTTCCCCGAAAGCTGGAATGCTTCCACACCACTAGAACGTGATACACCATATACCCATAATACAGCTGGAAAGACACATCTGGTGTATGCAATGGGCCTCCCAAAATTACAAGGTCACTTTGATTCCTGCCCATTATGGGCTTCTGAACCTTTATTGCCGTTGACGACAAAAACCAGGTCTGAGGCTCCGACGTCCGAATAACGTTCTAGCTCGGGCGAACTGCCATTGGTCGCGGCAGCAGCAAAGATTCGACTGTGACCCTGATGAATTCATTAGTATGCACCCATAATTTCGGAACATTTCTGTCTAGTATTAATATATAGTTATGGTAGTGGAACGCTTTGCAGCTGTGTGGTCCTAGATCCCTGCCCACTGTGTGGTGTGCCCGCAAATGGCAAACCATGAACCTCCCCAGTCTCCTCCAGACACCATCCCTACTCCACCTTTCACTCCATCCTCCACTATAGGTTTTGCCTCCACAGAGTGGTCATTTAGCCCTAAGTCTCCACTTCTACCACTACTGTGCTCAATCCCATCGTTCATCCCTGCAGAGGGGTCCAACCTTGCTCAGTTACAGGTGTATCGACCACAGCACGAGACAGTTGTATTCCCAGGACATGGACCGGGAGTGGACAAGGAGTGGCCTAACCTTTCCTACAGTGGGGTGTGCCAGCGCTCCCTCCTCAACAGGCAGGCGAGGTGTACCACTGGGCGTATCGTCCAAGGAAACTTCTGCGCGCTCACAGATCTCAAGAAAGTAGACATCGGCGCCAATGCATTATTTAGTGTCTTGAAACTTACGACATTCTTTGTCACCGGTGCGTGTGTAGGGGACCATTACGAAAACTTCCTATCACCAACGGATCCCGTCATCGTGGATAATCTCATCACAACTTGTCACCGCTCCTGGCGATTTATCGAAACGAAATGGGTATCAAGCTATCCACAAAACAAAACGGTGGTCCTGGAGGCTAGTGCGTATACCCCACTCTATGGCCTGGGCCTGACTTTAAATTTTTCTTATATCTTGAGCAGGCACTGCAGAGGCATCAGAAAGCCTGACTGTGCTCATAGTCTATGACGCATTGAGCTACATCTGTGGCTTCCCAGAAATGGTTAAGTCAATTCTGACCACGGCAGTCACTTACCGCTGGGGTCCATTCTCAGGCCTTACAGTAAAACTGGCCCAGTTTTCAGCAACTCTATCCTCGATATTGCATGATTTCCTCGCTTGTCCTGAAAACGACTCTTTTGCTCTGTTTCATTGCAAGAGTCGGGAGGGCAAGCAAGACAGAGGGGTAAGTGTCGAAAATATGTCACTTCCATTAAATGTATTGTATTGAAATCATGAAGCGATGCCCTGGGGCTTTCCAGGACCCACTTCTCCTGGAAGTCATGTTTCATGCACTATATGGTCACAGAAACTCAGTTGCACGCCGCATTGCTGCCCTATACACCAAACTTCCAAATTTAGTATCGAGCTCTACAATGCTCCCCTTTCGGGATTTTATTCCTCCAGGCTGGATGCTCCATACCATGTACTTGGTAATTTTCCAGTTTTCATCCGCTTCTATGTCTATTGACTTGGTGCCCAGTTTAGGACCGTTCTTTTCTCCTGGGCTACAGAAGGGGACATCACTGCAAGGGTGGATGCATATACTAACATGGCAAACCTCCAGGTGTATGAACACTACGTAAAACTGGCTGAAGGAGCCTTCTGGAGGCCAGTCCTTCAGAACGTCTCAGCCAAGTTGGCCAAAGCTTGGTATGTGCCATATTATGCATGATATTTTATCTGAGCCTTATTTCTAGGTGGGGTGCAATACACACAGATCGTGGAGAGCCAGTATTAGACTTTGACATCATTACCAGGCTGGGCGAAGAGGATGATAAGACCAATCGCATGCTCCATGATGTACTGCGGCTTCAGTGTAGATGGTATTGTTAGTGAGGGTGTCATAGACTGGAAAACACCTCACGCCCTAGTCTATCGTAAAAAAAATTCCATTCAATCCACAGACGGCAGACATGGTCCTCTGCATGCTGTCCATCTCATGGCCAAGTTCACCCGAGCCTGTGGGGCTCAGTTTGTCATGGCATGGTAGAAATGTTCATACCTGGCTTCGGCATAAAGCTCGCGAGGGACGAAAAGACTGGGGACTGTACGGTTGTGTTCCGGGCGGGCTTGATCGCCAGGAGCAGCCATCCCCCTGTTTGTAACCCCCCCAAATTCCATCTTCGTCATCATCTCTCAACGATGCCCGGGCATCGTCCCGCTGATATCGGTGTGCGTTTTCCCTAATACCTATCGGTACGTCACCCAATCGTTTATTTAAATTGGTGTGGGTGTTTGCTGATTTGTATCCACCGTACATAGCTATCTTGATCACATCGATCCCAGTGTTCGCGATCGTTTTGAGATACAACCTCCTACGTGGGGAACATCTGCTCGATGCCATGGGCGATATTTTTCTCTTCGGTTCTGCCTTGGATCGTCATCATTCCGTTTCAGACAAACGTACGTGATGTACTTGTATCAAAGTGTTTTCTTGCCTCCACCGCTCAGGGTATGTCTCTCATCAGCATGTCCATATCATTATTCACTCGTCTTCCTCACAGAACGCGATGAATTCCGACTACACCCTATTACATTTCCCACATCCCATCGCCATCGCACCTTCTCTCACAACTACAATTCCAAGCAATCAACTTCTTCAGCGGTCTCGTACTTGGCATCAACTCCCAGCAAATCGTAGATTCGCTTCCAGGGTTCGGAAGGTCCTTGCGCAGGAGAAGCAAGCTTCAGCTGAGATTTGGGCTTGTGGTCGGGAACGTGGTAGGGGATTCTGGTGGGGATATTAGGATGATGGAAAAGACGCTGGCGGGAGTGCGCGCAGTGTTACGCCGCCGTGACATATGTATGATTTGAAAATGGGCCGGGGGAGGCGGTGGAGTGTGCTTATGATCCTGGGCCGATGAGAATACATCAGGAAAATCTAATTTTTTCTTAATGAGACTTAGCCATGCTTATCATGACTTAACGACGCTTCTAAGCACTACTAAGTCGGGCTTCACTAAGCCCGACCATACTTAGGCTAAGCCAGGTCGTGCTATGAATTTGACTTACCAGGGGCTTACTATCGAACTTAGAACTGCTTTTTCAACTTAATACACTGCTTACTTATTTGCGGCTACCAGTGGGATTGGGCATTTTTCTGCTTGGCATTTTTATTACGGCTTCGAGAGTTTGTAAACGGTGGGGGCGTAAATCCAATTTATATTGGTTCTATTATCATACAAGCTTACTACCAGAGGGGAAGGGAAGGCTAGGGGGTACTACGTACAAGTGGAGGGGCGAGGGCCACGGGGACCTGCGGCTTAGGGGGATGGTGGCGTCCCGCTTTCGTTCGCAGCCCCGGTTGTCGTCAGTGTCCTTCCGTTGTCTTTGGCAGTCCCTGTTATTGTCAGCAGCCTCCCATCATCAGTACCAGCCTCCCGCCATCATTCATAGCCCCGTCATTGATGATGTCCTCCTGTCGTCATTAGCAGTCTCCCACCGTCGTCAGGAGATCACCCATCGTCGTCAGTAGCTCCCCTTCACGTCGCTACCAATCCCCTGTCGATGTCAGTAGCGCCCGTCATCGTTAGCATCCTCCCATGTCATTGGCAGTTCCCTGTCAGCGTTAGTGGCCTCCCGCCATTGTCAGTGGTCCCCCATCGTCGTTGGTGATCCCCTGTTGTCGTTTAGTGGTGCCGTTAGTTTTAGCGGCCTTGGGGGCCGTTTCTGGGGGCCTTGAGGCACCCCTGGTGTGTTGGTGCGTCATCGAGGCCTAGTCTCTGTATAATTTCATCAATTCAATATGTAGTAGATGGAAAAGGGAAAAGAGAAAGACATACACACGGGCGTTCGGGGCATCGCCCTCGAGTCCTTCCCTGCTGCACCCGACGTTTCCTCCCTTGGCTGTCGCCCCCTCGTACCTGCTCGCTCTAAACTTGTTCCCTGCTTGCCGCATCCTCGTTTCGCGTCCTTGCCGTATGCGCTAGCTTCGAGGTGTTGGTGTGTGTATGCCCTGCCCTCGTCGTGGTCGTCGTGGCCCACTTTCATGCCGTAGAAGTAAGAATTACGATGAAACGAGAAGAAAACCTTACTATTATGGTTGCTGCTGTTGCTCACAATGTCGCCGTTGCGCTAGCAGCAAAACCGTTTTAGTACAGAGAAAAAACGATGAAGAAAACTAACATACCACGAAGGAACCTCTCCTTCTCATGTTTAGAGCGAAGGGCTGGCAGCGCTGGTCGGTCACCGTCTCGCTGCTGGAGCGATAGGGACAGGTAGCTAGTGAGTATTTAGCAAGTACTTGAAGTAGGGAAGTGGTAGAATATAAATGAAGATGCACACTCAGTTGAGCACCGACTCGTGATGTCGTGCATGTGACATCTGACGGAGTTTGAAACACTTTGTGGTTCGAAGGATTGTAGTGGGTCTCGATGTGCTCCCACAGGCCTCTTGCAGCGTTGCCCTGGAATGGGTATTCCCAAGATTTCTCAGTAGCTGGAGGACCTTAGTAAACGACAGCAGAAGTCATATTTTGGTTTTCAATAATCGTACCATGCCCGAAGATTGGACGATTGCAGCATAGTGAGCGTACACTTTGTGGTTCGAAGGATTGTAGTGGGTCTCGATGTGCTCCCACAGGCCTCTTGCAGCGTTGCCCTGGAATGGGTATTCCCAAGATTTCTCAGTAGCTGGAGGACCTTAGTAAACGACAGCAGAAGTCATATTTTGGTTTTCAATAATCGTACCTGCCTCTTGGTCATCACGAAGACGCGCATAAGCTCTTGGCCCGCCAGCCTCCACAGTCGGAGGTTCAACCTGAAGTAAGGCTGGTGACGCTGCGTGGCTTGTGGAGCAGGGGATGACCAGAGGGACTTAACGAACGATGATTCGCAAATCTCTCCCACTCTCCTTTGTCACGAGATTCAACCCAGATGGATGCGAGATCTAGTTGCACCGTGACCTCGCGTGGTAGCAGATTGATGCGTTCCTCGCCGCGTCCCACTTTCAGCCAAGACCTGTCAAGCGTCGATGTACGAGCCGTACCCAACACAAAATATGCAACTTCTTTAAACGTCAGTGCAAGTGCCCTCGTCGAAACGTCTTCCGTGTTCAATAGCGCATAATGGGGGAAGTCTCGTATCCAGTCACGAACACTGTTGTTCAAATCGTTCACTTCTTCATCTGTAAGTCCTAGCCTGGACTTCTTGTCGAATTCAGAACTGAGAGGAGAGCTGGCAGCACGTTTGCCAGAGCTTCGTAACATTGGATAGATGTTGATCAACGCGCGAGATCATGTTGATCGAACATGTCACCATTAATTGCAATCTGTTTGTCACTATTTGCCGATGGTTTACAGGTTCATATGTTTTTCATATGCTCTGGCCATGGAAACCTACAATGTGCTGCTCAATTTATTTTGCGCTCTTGGTTTTGCTCATTTCATGTCCATTTCTTCCTGCCTAGCCCTGTTTTCTTGCTACGACAGAACCTCCGGCTTCCTTGTTCTGGATGATGCTTGTATACCTTAGGCTAAGTGTTCAACCATCCTTATCTCCGTCGATGAACTATAAGTTTTGTGCCAGTCCTGCTTCCTTTCTGTAACGGCCACCACCGAATTTCTTGGACCCTTCTAGTCCGAAATGAATGCAAGCGTGTTTATTTCTGTCAGATCACACTTTACTAAAGTGGCCAGGTAAGCGTTCTCCACTTCCTGTTTAATGCCTACCA
>QFEU01007723.1:0-22694 GCA_003316345.1 Tricholoma terreum | reverse complement strand
ATGACCTTTTTGGAAAACCTGCCCCTCCTCCTATACACCTCCCCGAATCCGACGACGAAGACACACACCGCACACACCTAGGCGCAGAACCCACACGTACCCGAACTCAATCCCAACGATCCGCAGCGTCCTCTAGTACCCTCGACTCCGACGCAGCGCCACTCGAACTAGACTCTGCTACCATCGCACACATCTCCAAGTTCGAACACGCCGCACAGGCACAGGCGCTCGAAGCCGAACGTCTAAAGCAGGAGCGGCGTCGAGAGAGAAAGGAAAGGAAACGTCTTGCGAAAGCAATCGCGCTTGCCCATCAGGGTGCTGGAGGCGAGTTTGAGGGTTTCCAGGGGAGTGGTGGGGATTTGCCTCCTGTGTATACGTACTCCGAATCCCAGTCTCAGTCCCAATCTCAGGATGAATATGGTCCGTTTGTGCGGGCGGCTCTTACCCGAGAAGAGGAAGAGGAGGCACCAGACTTTGACGGTGGTTCATACGTACGGAGCGGTACGTCCGGGACTACCAGCTCACGGTCTAATTCCGACTCTAGGAGCCGCACTTCAGCGTCGAGGTCGCAGCCTGACATGCATACCCATACACAACCCGCACCCCCTCAATCCCCACCCCCATCATCCAGGTCCAAATCCAAATCTAAATCATCCACCGCCTCAAGCACAGGGTCCCTCTCTAAACCCAAACCCAACCCCCACCCAACATCCTCTACGAGCACCGCCCAATCCCCCTCACTCGCCTCCTCCACCTCCCCCTCCTTCACAAACCCCATAATCGAAATCCAAGATCCCGATTTCGACGGCACCCAAGGGTTCGGGAGACACGATCATCTCCAAGTCGAACTCGAATCACACCCTAAATCTTCAGGAACTCTCTATGAAAACGCAACAGAGGTAGATGGGGATGTGTCACCTAATCTGAAAGGCGTTGTTCGCCCTAGAGTACGTGGGTTTGGCGGACACGAAGCTGGTGGTGGGGTGCTTCCTCACTCGAGAGAAGGAACAGGATTCCCGAATTACGGGTTTCCCAGTTCGGGATTGGGGTTGGGGACGAGGAAAGATTCGGTTCATGCGCTTGCGGGGAAGGTGTTGGCTGTTAGAGGGGATGGAGGTTTGGTGGGTGGTGGTGGGTGGTGTGGGCGAGAGGGGGAGGGACGGGAATGAGATTAGCGTGGATGTGGATTAGGATGGATGGATGGTTATTTTTTCAATGGACCCGCGAATTGGTTGGGTGGATATATGCGCTAGATCTGTTACAAATATGATCTTTTTCAACTTTTTATATTCACTACATATGGGTGCATTTGGATATGTTTTTGTGTCTACGTATATATACATAATGGAACGTCAATTCAGCAAGTAGAACGGTATAAATACGAATAATAAGATTAAGGTAATATGTTCAAGATCTCATTTACCTCATTAGATTCAAACCACACGTCCAAATTTTCCCAGCAACGTTTCTGTTCCTTCTCCCAAGCGCTACACCTCCGCCCTATGCATTCCTGGCAAAACTCCTCTTCCTTCCACGGAATCTTCATCAATGCCTGGAATCCGCAGACCGGATCCCACTTATACTGTTCAAAAACTGGAATACACTTCGCGTGCGCCCGATTTATTGATTTTGGAAACCTCGCCGTGCATGTTGCTCGTTTTTCGGAACAACAGGTGAGAAATTCGCTGGGGAGAGAAGCTGCTGCGGTGATCCAGACAGAAGTAAGCTTCTCGCGTGCTTTCAAGAGGAGTTTGCGGTCATGGATACCCTCCTTGTCTAGTGCAAAATCCTGTCCTAATCCCTCTGTGCGCACGAGTTCATATAACGCACGCTTCAGGATTTGCTGGATCGAACATTCGCGAGCGAGAATCACTGTTTCCCAAGCAAATGGAATTGGGGTTGTGGAAAGATCAGCTAGCTCAGATGACCACATTTCTTCGAGGTACTTCGTTGACCATGCCTTGATATTGGTGAAAGAAAGTGCGGTGGATGCACGAAGGAGAGAGCGCGTGTACTGTGTTGAATTCAGGAGGATTGTACCAGTATGTGCTGCAGGAGAATGATTAATCTGATTCTTCATGGAGAGGAAAAACGGAGTTACACGAAACCATCCAATGCGTCCAACAATACTTCAAAGTCATGAAAGAAAAGGCCTTTGACGTCGACATCGATCGGTGCATCGTATCCTTCAGCGTCGTTCAAAATGCCCATTTCTTCAAAAGTTTGACGGAACCACGTGCTCAACTTGGCTAACCGACTCTTCTGCAATTTGAACGTAACGTCGCCCACCTGGAGAATTATGTTCCCGTCTATTTCCCAATGCTTTGAACGTTGAAGTTGAGAAGTTTTGGCGCGTTTTGGGGATGGGATAGGGGACGCAGCAGAATCTGATGCACGCTTTCTTTTAGATGCAATGTCCGAGGCGCCAAGCCTAGAATTAGGTGAAGGGTTGGATGAAGATGCCGATATAGCATTGACAGTGCTCGACCTCGTGGGCACTATGGGGACATCCTGTTGGTCTCGCTCGACGTGTTCGACGCGTTCTCCTTGCTCAAGATACACCCCGTCGGGCCCTTCCTCGTCCTCATCCTGTTCGTCCTGTTTGTCCTGCTCGACATCCTCGCGGTGCTCGTCCCCGTCGCGACCTTGCTCAGAATCCTTATTTTCATGGACAGTTTTCGTGCCACCCTCCAAGTATTTGGCTGGAATGTGGTGGGGGAGGTTAGGATAATGATGCGCCAGTTCACCAGCCCATTCACTCCATTCCTTTTCGTTCACATCTCTACTGCAACATCGAAGATATTCAGGGTGATCCTCGCAAGCAGGGCAATCCATGGTGCACTCTGGATGAAACTTGGCAGTATCCACGTGCTTTTTTAGGCCTTGCATGTTGCTTGTGGGGTAGATGAAGCAGCCTCTGAGACCATACGGACGCCTGCTGATCTTCCAGCAATCAATAGGATAGGGGTGTTTACACGTATGCGCGCAAGTCAAAAATTTAGCTTTGGCCATGGCGGTATGGAACACGGTGGACTGTCACAACCGAATTTCAGAATTTTAGATGGTGAATCGCGTGAAAACGCGACCGCTGTAACTTTTGTGTACGCAACGTTGCGTCTATCCTTTCAAACTCCGTCAGGTTTCGAACTCAGTTAGGTCGTTTCCCGGGTTCCCACCAGTCACATACGGCTGTCCGAGTAACCCGCATGTATGAGTGCGCTGCCCTCTTGAGGATGTCCAAAATGGGAGAGAATCTGGCACTGAAAACCAGAGGCATTCACAGCCAGAAAATCCTGTATCCTTGTGCAACATCACGGTCGAGGCAATGCATGATCCATCCTGAAGTCGTTTGAAGTGCGTTTGTGAATAGAGCATTGGTACATAAATACATCATTTGGTGCGATTGGAGCATAGGTAGTCCTAGTCGTGTGGTTCTCGTGATGATCATAATGGAGACTGTCAAATCCGTTCCGTTAATCACGCTACGTCTGCAGTCGTTCTCATCCTGGTGCTTTATCTTGCCCCTTCCAAATTAACCCATAAACCTCCGTTTGACTTCAGCCGACATACCGTTCTGGTCATCTCGTCCTCGCCCCGAGTCTGCGCACGTTTTATTTCTTCTGCCGAATCGGTACAGGCTGAACATGCGCGCCAACTTCGACAAGCTGCGAGCAACACGGTTGGCAACCGTTAGCTTGGTACTGGGCCTCTCCTCCCCCGCCATTTCGTCAGGCAGTCCACGCAGACCAGAGCGAAGGTGTGGATAAAGGCCATGTACAGCGTTGGTAGACCCGGCAACGGATTGCAACTCGTTGAGCGTGTAGAATGTCCCCTCATGCGTATAATTTCGAGGTAATTGGATCACCTTGGCCATCTTCTCATCGGGTACTTTAACCGTCATCTTATTCGCGTCGACCTCATAACCGATGATAGGTAGGAAAGGGCCAGAAAGTTGTTTGTCTTCGTCATGCGGGATGTCGAGCTCGTCCCAAAGTTGGAGGAGGGTTTGCTTGGCAGGAGGATGTTTCTTGGTCGGCTTGTAGTACTTTGTGTTTCCTTCGAATTCCCAGGCAAAGTTATCGTCGGTATATCCCAGGAGGTCGGGTATACCCTTTTTCTCTGTGCCAATCCCATTGACTAAGGAGGCAAACGAATCCCAGTTCCATCTGCTCCCTCGATTACCAAAGATGTCGCATCGGATAAAGTTTGCTTTATCCTCAGTAGTAATGGGTTGGCGCTGATGAGAACCATCGTATGTGGTAGGAAGAGTAGGATCACTGGTATTCGCCAGTGGCCAAAATCCACCCCTGAGTCCACGGATAATGGACTTGACAAATGGCTGGCTGGGATGGTCCCTGAGCTTCTTGTCAAAGGCACCAACGTTGATCGGTGCGACGACACTGAAAAGTTCTGGATTCTGCGCGATTGTTTTACGAGCAAGTTTATTCTGGAGTTCGTTTTTGGGAGGCGACGGGAGTGGGGCGGCTGTTAGGGTGGAATACGCTGATACGACCTTGGGACTGTCGGATGCTCGCCAGATTAGAATGGGGGAATATTGACGTAGCAAACGCCTGCAAAGGGTAGTTGTCTTTTTAAGAGTGCGAGATAATACTAGTGTGGCGACAGGAAAATTCAGTCATTGCCAGGATTGTAATGGCATTAAAAAGTTTTACCTTTGCTAGAGCTCGATGGGACTTCAGTTTCTTTGCTGCGCGGCACAGAAGTAGACTTGGTAGCCTTGGTCGTAGACGAGATTCGAACGTTCGCTGCTGATGCTCGGGCTCAGCTATGCTCGGGCTCAGCTGATTTGCCCAGCCGGTCATACACGTCGTGTGGTTCCTTCTTTACGTGTTCCGCTGATAATACAATTTCTTTCGTCGAAAGTTCAGGGCCCTTGTGTCCAGATGAAGTCGAGGACGAGGTCGGTGCAGGGTGATATTTCGGCGACTTGACATCTCCTTACAAGCGAAGCCTTTTCAGCTCATGCTATCTGTGTTTGAATGAGAAGGCTTTACCTTTGCTCGACGTTGGCGCTTGATGAATGTACAGAATTAAATATGCGAAACGAATGGGTGAGAAAGTAGACCTACCCTGCATTGGTACGTTTGTAGCTTGAACCTGCTTGTGAATGGGGGATGCTGACGGCGCAGCCGCAGTCAAACCGAAGAAAGATGATACTTGGTTCAAAACCCTCTCAAGGCTCATGGTTGGGACCGCTGCTTTACCTTGCTTGGGACTGGAACTTTTGTTCTCCACAGCTTGAGAGTGGGGAGTTGCTGTGAACGTACCGTGAGCCGTGAGTTTGATATGACGAGGGATGAGAAGCGAAATTTACACTTTATCGACGAAAGCTTTTCAGTACGGACATCTTGCGCCGACGGAACAAGTTGTTGCTTCTGGGTGACGATCGGTAGTGAGTGGGTCAACAATCCACCATGATCTGCAGTCGAAGAGTGATTTGAGAGATGTTGCGCTGCGAGGGCTCAACATAAGGATTGGGTCATGTGCGTACGGCGTAACGCACATCCAGACGACTTTGGTGAACAGTCTATCGCAGACTTGACAGTACCATTAGTTCTGCTTGATGAACGGTTTCCGGCTTGTGGGTTTGTGGGTTTAGGTGCAGTCCCCGAGGTGACGGAGGGTAGAAGTACTTGATTCACGGGTTTGGGCCTTAGAGGCTAATGGTTGATTTGATGATGCTCGAGGCTTAGAAGACGCTTTACCAGCTGCTAAGCGTATGTTAGTGCAGTGGAGGTAGGCAAGAGTCGCATAATCATGATTGCCTGGATTCTTATTCGCAGCAGGTTGGGGGGTAGGAGAACGAGGTGCCCCTCCTCCTGCAGCTTGCTTAGACGCAGACTTTCGGTTGGCCATGACTGATCGAAGACAGGACGGGAATTCTGTAGCATCAGTCGAAGAGGCATAAGTACTTGTCCACTGCTGCGCGGGGAGATTGTCGGCGTAGAAGACTCTGATAACATTGACACTCTACGGCCCGATGATCAAGCCCAGTGACTGTTGTAATGCGATAAGGCATGACGCGTGTTAGATAGGAACAACTAGGAAGTGATAGAGACCTAGAGGGTGAATATTTGAATGGCCGTTGAATGGCCTCGTTGGAGTCAATCGTTCAACGCTACGTGAACCACGGCCCGGGTCGGCCTCACGAGACTAGCCCCGTTCAAAATTGAGCAGCTGAGGAAACTAACGAAGAGGAGGATGTACCTGATTTGACAGGGGTAGAGAAAATCGGTGAAGCGGAGGATGCTGGGTTGTTGATGGGCGACGGCGACGAGGGCATAATTGATTCGATGGTGTAAAGCTGTACCAACTAGCTAATCCATATTAAAATCCTGTTATTATAATATACCGATGTATCATGTATATGGCAGAGGTGGGATGAGATGGAGGGAGAATGAGAGCGAGAGGACGGGAATAGATTTGACATCAATGTTGTAACTTCGTAGAGATGGGAGTAAACGTACCGGTCAAAAGGTACCCCTGTTCTGCACGACCCACACCCTAACTCCCGCTAGCAGCAGAGGCACATGGGACGAGAGGGGAGCCACAACCACACAACCAGACAACTTGGGAACAAACGGCGGCGAGATGCGGCACGTAAGAGATGAGAGAAGCAGCGCTTGCGGTAGCCGAACTTTTGTGACCTGGAGGAACTATTTGGCGGGGGGAAGCAGTGACCGAGGAGATGCGGCAGGCAACGGGCGAAGGGCGAATTCGAAATACGGCCGAACTTTTGAGGGCGACCAAGTGGGTGTCACAGTGATCGAAAGAGGCGAATGGGGACACGTGTCGAAGTCAGCTGTCATCGCGTTCAGATCCTGTAGCCCATTATACAACGGGTCCATGAACTCTTCCAAGGATGTCCTTTGCTACTGACTTGAGCATATGCATCTGACACTATCAAGTTGACATTGATTATCAAAGTCACTAGTATGTGAATATATGTGGGTGAGATAAGCTATCGACACATCGAATTAGCACCATTTGAGCAAGCAATATCCCGACAACTGGGCTAGCCGGGCACCCGACTCACAATTGATCGATATAGGACGAGCTTATCTCAAGACAGACTCGTGAAACAAATGATCGGACGTTGAAAGCGGATTGAGGAAACGACACATAGCGCAAGCAAAGCAAAGACGATTGAGGAACCAGACTTATTCATAAAAGGATTATTGCACGTTAGATATAAACAACACATGGTTACTTACGTTTATCCATTAGAACCACTGTTGGTATACAAGCAGCTTTGGCTAGTGTATCGGCTTTGACATTTATACTAATGTTATCCAAAATAGCATTGAGCCACGAATAAATTCCATACATTATATGCATACCTGACGATCAATCTACCAACATCCAACTTGTATCTGACGCTGTCCCAGCGATGAAGTGACTTCGTCGAGCTTGCAAAAGAAATCCTTATTCGTCACGATTTTCCCGGAGCTCGTGCGCCATCCAGTTTTCTGTAAAATGTCGGACCACGCCTTTGTTTTCAAAGGAAAAAGCGCGGGCCTTCCACTTGGGCATCCATTCCGTCGCGCCCTTACAGACATACTCCGAGTCAGTTGCCAATACCAATTGAGCCATGCAGCTTCCAGGAGCTTCCCAACTCCCAGAGAGCAAGAATTCGCCCAAACTATACACGCCCTGGTCTCGATTCCAGACGTTCCACCACGGGAGGGCAGGATGAATCGGAGTGCGAAAAAGAGATATTTGGGATCGTGATGGAACGTGGCTCGCGATACAGGTGAACAGACTGCTTGGAGGGGTATCACCTGCACGTATGGGATCAGATCATCGGGTATCACACACGATCCCCCCAGAATGTGAAGCTCAGGATGTGAAAATTCTGCTGAATCGTGACGGTAGTCTGCAGTCGAGCAGAACTGCTGGCTTGTGCTTGGTACATCCCTAACAGGAGTTGGGGTGCCAATAACGAGTGCGCCCTGGAGAGGGCTTGCATCGAGTTGATCCGTACCGAATGTCAAATGATGGTTTAGATTTGATGTAATGAAGTAGGTCGCAGAGGAGCAAGAGGGATGGTATAACGTTTGAGGCGAACAGCTAGGAATCTACAGCAATTCTGGATTAGCAATTATCGACACAGCATTGATAGCTTGCGAACTGAAAACTCCAATGCACCCATCGAAGTTTGTATGTACCTCAGCACCACTACATAGAAGACACCAGGATCAGACTGATATGTAGACGACAGAACCGAAGAACGACACTTACAGCATGAATGCGCGAATGCGGCACACCATGAACCAGAAGCACATACGTGCAATTGTTGCAGTATTTTGACGGTTGAAATGAAGAATAATCCCACAACAATCCCGGCCACGAGTCATCGTTGTTGAATTTTCCCAGCCCACGTTCTTATTATGCATTCCCCGACTGTCAACAAATCTGAAGGAACCTATATCTTATCGATAATTTCTAGTTCAGCCATTGGCCGATCGTCCAAGTTTCAACCGACCCAGCCTCGGATTGCTCTCAGGTTGAAACGATATACATTTCACCGCCGGGAAGCGTCTGGAACTTAAGGGATTTCTTGCGAGCGCACGTTACTGTCTACCGCTGGCAAGGCAACCCACTATAATCGCACAAGTGATGATCAAAAGGATCCGCTTTTAAGATCCAAAGCAGACCAGAGTCGGATATATTAAGTCACGTTTGCGCTTGGAGATCTGATATCTTTCCAGTTCGGGAGGGGCTCCGAGTAGGGTGATGTGTAGGGTGTTGATGTGCACAGCTCGTTCATGAGATGGGCAGTGTAAATTCCGGGAACCTTTACAAAAGCTGGTTTTTATCTCTTTGCCAGAGTCTGCCAGTGCCACGAAATCCGTAGGAGGTCTGTGGTTTCTGCGGCGCTTCATGCATTCCACTGCATATACTCATTGTCATGGCATTTCACCATCTAGAACAGCTGGTCTTTATCTCTTGCCATCTCAGCACGAATATCTTACTCCTAGAGGTACGTTCTGTTTCCTGCCTCCTGTAGAAGATCTGCACGTTCATCATCTTTAGAAGCTGGTCTTCCCTCTTCAACACGCGCCCATTCAGATGAAATATAATAACAGTAAGTAATAGGCTCTCGGAGCATCGTAAACCCGTCAATTGAACTCCGATTCCAGATATGCTGTCTTTCCTCGTCCCGATTCTGTTCACAACATCCTCCGTGTTCTCACACCCTATTCACGTGCTAGTCGACCCTACTCACCAGGCCAGGGGCCTGGATGTGGGGGTTTCTAGGGGACGTGACTCTGCACATCCGATACTTCTGAGAGAGGTAGACTTTTCGGCGCCAATTCAAGGGAGGGGTACCATCACTGTACACAAAGCAGTCGGCGTTACTGGGGCATGGAAGGGGGCTGCAGGTCCGGCAATGGATAAAGCTCAGCATGAGCTCGACGCTGCGACAGTTGCCCAGAAGAAGGGTAATCAATCGATAGACTCGATCAAGAGTAAGGCGAGGAAGACTTATGCACAGTCAGACAAGGCTTCTGCGAAACTGTTCGGGTAGTGTGCATCAGTCTATGTAGCATCGCGTCTGTGAAACATGAAATCACGAATACAGCCTGAGCGCTCTTACAAGTCTGGAAGATCTGGGGGGGCTCTGGGAGGGCTCACCAACTGAAACACCCGCTACGGAATCGCCTGGTGCAGGTGTTCGGGGCCTCAACTCTGGAAGATCTGTTTCATCACGCCCTTGTGCAGCTTGGACACTGCTCATTATCTGAGTCTGGGCATCTCGGCGCCCCAACCGGACCACCACCCGGTGATCCCATCGTCGTACACTTTCTACACCCCGTCACAATGTAAACAACTCCGGAGATTTTGCGGAGAAGAAATCATAAATTTCAAGACACCAATCGAGCACCCGGATCGCCAATCTGACGATTAGGGCTGCGCACCATACCCGCCCCTCACGGTTTAGACGGATCCGTATGACGGCTACCGTACCCTTTGCCGTTCGAGCTTTCCTCAACAACTAGACAGACGGCAAGGTAGAGGCAATTCATAATCATCCAATGTTTGTTACGTTTGCATGACAAAACATTGATTCAAGAGGTTTGTAAACTAGTAAGCACCTCATACCTGATTTCCCGCGTTGGACTGAAACCAATGTTGATTCAAACAGGTGGATAATTGTGTGGGTTGTCTCCAATGCAGAAAGGTGGCAGTCATCAGTGGCATCCTAAGTGTCGGTGCTTGTACATGCTTTACGTTTTACCTTAATCTTTCATTATTCTTCCGCCGCGCGTACCTCTCGCTATTCATCGTCCATTCTGGGTAAATACCATGAAGATTGGTGACAGTCCCTATCTGTCTGTTTCCGCAGGCATGCTGCAGTCCTTGTTTCTAAGTCCCAAACCAACGAAACATGAACGATAAAACTGATCGAGTCCATTCGCTCAAACCACTCGATGCACCACTTACTAAATAGCCGTCTTCCACCACAGAACAGCACGCCACCTCTAAATTCTCTTTATCAAACCACAAGTCTCTAATGCCACCTCATCTGAATCATCGTCGCTATCCTTGTCGCCAATAACCTTTGTGTCTGCATCGACAACCGCACTAAGGACGTTCGTGAAACACCAAGAAGAAACATGCACGTGGAAGCTGCACGGGGTGTTGAAGCCCATCACCGATGGCGCCAACCCAGGATGATGACATTCGTGATATGCGGGAGGGGCTGGAAAAGGCCTTCATGTTAGTTTTCTTCAGAGGAGTTACCAGTACGCTTTCCCTGTTACGACCCCGAGTGAACAGGGATGTGGAGAAGGACCTAGCAGGTTCTCTCAACAATTGATTCCGGTTGTTGCGTGGAGTACAAGGTAGAGGGGTGGAGGTTGCTTTACGATGGACGGTGTTCGATATGGTCCTATCATGCTATCCAAATAAGGATAGCATGTTATGATCTATCAGCCACAACTACCAGCACTGCCCGCACTGCCCCGTCTTCGAACCACGTCCATAAGTACTCGCTTTGAACACCATTTTCTCTACGCCCACCGTCATCAGCCTCAATCATGTCTGGACCCCAGGCCAGGTGTAATCAAATCCTCTCGCATGACCTTGAAGCTGGGCTTGGAGTGAACAATGGTGAGTATTCCTTCTCCTCGGTCTTGGAAACCCCAATACCAGCGTCCCTCAGGCTAATGCCATTTGTGTCAGGTACCATGAATTCCTCCATTCCATTCCTAGACCAACATCTTTCCGAGCTGGAATCTTTTCTACTGTCTCATGAAGCAGGCCTAACTACGCTCAAGGGTCGCCTTATATCACTCAGGTCGTCCAACACACAATCTGAGGGACCACCGATTGAGGCAGGAAATGTCAATGCTCAGGTTCAAGCCCTTCATCAATTCCTTGATTTGCACTTGAGAAATCTTCAAATTCTGCGTAATCCCTCCAATAATGCACCAGGTGAGGATTAAAAATCAAGTGGGAGAGTCATATTGATTCGCGAAGCCCCGGAAGCTACAGTTGTGGGGAAGGAATACAAAGCAGTCCGCAATCAACTCAACCTAATCATGCTAACTGCAAGTATATATAACCTGACATCACCTAGGCCAGATGTCTTACCCCATCCACAGGCAACATTTACAGCAGCTGTTCTTGTTGCTTTCATGTCTCTGATGAATGACATCCTCACTCACCGTGAAATGCCATTCTATATTGGGGCAGAAGGACAAAAGCTCATGATGTACAACATGGGGCTTTCCTATGGCCTTATTTCTTTTGGAGTGAATCTTGGTGTTGCTGTAACTGCAGCAGTTAATTCTGCCCTAGCATCATACTACAGCTCATCTAGACCTGTTGAATGTCTGGATTTGTGGCCTTGGGTGGTTCTTTGTATCTGTGGTCAGTTTATTGCTGC
Organism: Tricholoma terreum; assembly: GCA_003316345.1. NCBI lineage: Eukaryota > Fungi > Basidiomycota > Agaricomycetes > Agaricales > Tricholomataceae > Tricholoma > Tricholoma terreum. The sequence goes on along the minus strand of QFEU01007723.1, from coordinate 10,777 downwards.
AGCATATGCTGGGGTGGCATTCATTCAACTTTCCATACTGTTTTATCAGCCTGTGGCTTTCACAGCTGGTGGTATATTTCTGTGTTGTATGGCCCTATCAATCTACCATGTCCAAAAGTCATGGAATTGGAAGCATGACCTGCGCCGGGAGCCACTGGTGATTGTGTCATTCATCTTCTCAGCTATGCCATATGGGAGTTCAATGGCGGCTGGGAACCAGGACTCTTGGATCATTGCTTCTGCCTTTACTCTCAGTGCTTTATTCCACCTAATGACACTTATTCTGAAACCTGTCCCATCTTGGGAAACCATAGTATCAGCCAACATCCTCTGTGTGATGTGGGGGGGGTCCATCCCTATGACCCTGAAAGTAGCCCCATCTGAAAGGGACTGGGGTGTAATCTTTCGATGCATCACCGCTGGAATTGAAGCTGTCATACTGGCAGTAATTGCAATTCGAACCTTTATGAAAAAAAGAAAACCTTAAATTGTCACTCATGCTGGGTTGGAAATTTTGTACAGGTGATTCTTGGTCTTTCCAGAGTGTTGCATAGAAGGTTAATAATCTTTTACAGTAGTAATGGCTAGAGAACAGGTCTTTGAACTTGGCACATTGATTATTTGTTGTTGTTATTTTCTTGACCTCCCAGGATACATGTAATCATGCTGCTTACTAACATCGTCCTTGTTGACACGATTTCTCATATATACTGATGTCTATCTATTGAATGGACTTACTTACCTTTTTCCCTTACTATCACCTCTGTAATCCCCTCCTTACTGTTCCCCTGTATCTGCTTTCACTATAATACCTGGTTCTATTCTGTCCTTGTCTCTCAGAGTGAATTAGACCCCCTCTAGGGTACAATCACACTTTTTTTTTAATACAGACCAGCCACCCTATAACCTTTGAAAAGCTGCTAACCGCCATCTTTACACTGCATAGTTCTGATTACACTTCACTTGACTGCCCAGTCTGCTGCCAAAGGCACACCTGACTGCTTCAACCCATGCCAATGCACAGCAGGCATGAGACACCAGCTCTGCACCTGCAACACCTGTTACCCATGTAACATGAGCACATAGCTCTCGAGTGACAGTGTCACTACTGAGACTCTCACCTGTACTTTCATCCCCATGTCCTGCCGCAATGCCTGAAAACATCAAGGCATGACTCAGGTATGGGTAACACCGTGTGTTTCCACTTATGGGTACATGTGGGTATAGGTACGGGTTTGGCTTTTCATACCCAAGCAAATACCGTACCTGTTTCCACAGGTTTACTGGTTTAGTCAGCAGTCATGTGCTGACTTTGTTGATCGACATCAACAAGTTTGCACCTCACACAACCACCATCACCATGTCTCTCCCTCATATGGCCACCTCTGGGTGATAACGTTAGGTGACAACAGCCAACTCTGGGGGTGACAATGGCCATCCCTTGGCAACAGCACACAACAATGACCACCTCTGGGCAACAACAACGGATGACGATGGCCACCTCTAGGTGACAACAACAACAACCACCCCCTCCCTCACCCCAAGAGTGAGACGGAGGGTTAGTCTATGCCTCTACAGCACCACCACTGCTCTCTGTTCCCCTCTAGGTGACAAAAACAGCAACAACCAACCTCCTCCCTCCCTCATTCAAAACATGACCACCCCCTCACTTGCAAACACGATGTGGGGGTGGCTCTTGGTTCATTTTGCTTGGGACAGCCACCATGTCATCATAACCACCCCCTCTCGCTCACAAATGCAAGGTGGGGGTGTTTTTTGGTTCTCTTTGCTCACAATGGCCACCACGTCACCGCCACCAGCCCATCTCGCTCACAATCGTGAGTTGGGGGGGTGGTTCTCCATTCTTTTCACTTGCGATGGAGATGGCGGATCCGTCTCCTATAGCAAAGCGGTGATTGCGTTGTGATAGGATATCTGACTCTGTACATGTGTGACCTACTGACTACATGATCACGTGACCTGGAGTAGGTGCCCACACACCCTACTCCAGCGACACCCACCATGTCACCACCCAACCCCTCCCAGGCTTGCAACACCTGCCACATCACGACCACCACCTGTAAGAGGACACTGCCAGTAAGGCAGTGTGTAGTTGTTTGTAACAGGGGTTGCCGGAGACATATAGCCGAGCTTGGCTATATGGGCAACTCAAGTCTTAGCAATACCTCAAACACACGGAAATATACAGATATTCATATTCTTTCGTGTGAGGTCCTAAGCCACACCTACCATGCACCCTACACTTTTTTGAATATTCTTTCTATATTACTGGGATTGGAGAGCATACTCTCCAATCATAATCTGGAAACTTTGCATACACAAAGTTGACTAAAGAGACTCGAAGCATGACATGCTCCGGGACAGCAACTAGGGCTGCCACAAAGGAGAAGAAAGGGAAGGAGAAAGAAAAAGAAGCAACAATAGTGGTGGACAACCCATCACTGACAATAGTCAGCGAAGAAGTTAAAGCCACGTCACACATGATGAGGCCAGAAACTCCAATATTTCAATGGAGATTGGCAGCTTCGAGCCCACAACTCGAATATCAGTCAACAGATACATCGATGAACAGGAATCAAGCTCTAGGACCCACAACAACCACCATGTCATCAACAGCGACAATGACAACAGAATGTGAACCAAACACGGGTCAGGCTATACCGATGGGGCAATACGCCACATCACAAGCAAGGGGCATAGACCCAGCGCGGAGGATTATAAAAGAAGAGATAAAGCAGGAAACATCGATAGGGGAAACTAAGAGTGAGAGGTTGGAAAGGTTGTTTGGATATGTGGAAGATGAGGTTCTAGAGGACATTATCAAACCATTATTACAGAGGTTACAAGCCTCAGGCCCAGCACTAGGTTTTACACCTGGAATGTGGGGCAGATTCCTTACATACTTGTTAGTACCAGAGGTTTATGGTGGCAATGGACCTGTAATAGATAATTTGAGGAATAGTGAACCTCCAGAAGGCCATTCCAGATGGGAATGGGCAGTGTTCATAAACACCATAAGGCAGGACGCAGTTGCGATAGCAAGAGATGCAACAGAAAGAAAAGTAAGGGAGGAAGCAAGAGCATATCTCCAAGAATCGACACTCTCAATGTCAGATATGCTGAGGAGGGTAGAACAAAGCCTGCTACAACCACAGCAGCCGGATGAAACAAGCTCAGTCATGGAACGATAACTGAAGGCTGGACAGAGAGCAAGGAACCCACTACCGGCGAGGTTAATGGGTTCAACCTCAAATGGAACGTCAACACTGAGGGACAAATTAAACGTCCGATCAGAAAGAGTGGTTCACCAAAGGCTTCAAAATGAGGACCTTAGGGTTCATGGTGAATCCCTGGTATTAGACCAGGGGATAGTATTTGACAGAGAAGGACAGGTCCAGGATATCAGACCTGGGAAATCGCTACAAAGAAACGAACCTTGGTTGGCTAGTGGTAGGGGCCAACACCAAACTAGGAGGAAGTCTATCTCCTGAGGGATTTCCTCAAGAAGTTTAAATAGGGTAGTGGGAGGAGTACCAGATGGCAGAGATGACAGAGATGATGGTGGATCCTCATACAGTGGAGACGAGGAGGATGGTGGGGGTAGTGGGCCACCCACTGACAAAGAGGAAGAGGTAGAGGGCTCCCAACCCCTACAAGAAGATTGAACAAGAACAAGAACGAGGGACACCCCTCGTTTGAGGAACTATAACGTTCCATATCAGCAGTCACATACTGCAGAATTGGATGCATATAAGGACAGAGGAGCCCCGTGGGTAATGAGGTACCTGCAGGCTACTCATAACAAATACCATCGAATAATTGATGAGTATGTGGGCCAGAAAATCGAAGTGGGAGGTGGGTTTAAACCCCCCAAGATTCCAGAACCCAAATACTATAGTGGCCAGGAGGACACGGACACATTTGAAAGATGGCTAATAAGCCTTCTAAGGTGGTTCCGAGTAAATAAATATTGCAGAATGGAAACAGATAAAGACTGCATAATTTCCATGGCACTGCTCCTTGATGGCCACGCACTGACATGGTATGACAATAATGTGGATGGGGTAAACCACATGAAGGACACATGGTCCTTCAAAGTGGTAGTAACCAGTCTATATGACAGTTTTGTCCACCACATAGTGGTAGGGACTGCTGCGGAAAAATTCTGGAATGCAAAATACATTCAGCAGGAAGAGGTCATGGAATTCTACCATAGACTGACAAGATATGCAGGTCGGATGGTTAGACCACCTGACAGGTACACCTTCAAATCTCAAATGATGAGGAGATTACCAAAAAACATATTCTAGTATCCATTGAACAAAGAGGTGACCGTGGAATACTCCATGGTCAAAATGATTCTGCACCACATGAGAAGGGCAGAAGAGAATGTCTGACAGATGGACAGATGGAATGGTGAACAAACAGCCATGAAATGGGAAGAACAAAATTTCTGACGAAGCAAGGATAAACACACGGTAACCCAACAGGGTAACTGAAACAAGATAGGAACATCATCAAGTTCAATGAACAGAAGAAAAGATGACCAGAAGGAAGTACTTCTGACAAAAAGAAAAAAACCAGAAAAAAAGACTGGTCAACCGAAGATAGATAAGGATAAGTGTTATGGATGTGGCCAGAAAGGCCACAGAGTGAAAGATCCAACCTGCCTAATGAATAAGGGCAAAAAGACAGTGGCGCAGATATACGCCACAAGAGAAATTGTAGACAAAGAGTCTGATGAGGATCAGGAAGAGGAACAATATCTGATCGAGGATGACCAGAATGATAGTCAAGCAGCCGAGAGCCAATATTACAGATCTCAATACACATCTGGAGGTGAGGAAGTTGAAATAGACGACTTCGAAGAGAAGGATTGGAAAAGAGATGAAGGCCCATTGGAAAGAATGCATTCCGCGAGAGTGATCGACATTGAAGTGGTAGTGGCAATGGAATTCCAAGAGGAAGATCTACCTGTACTCATTGAGGATGACAAAGAGGAAATGAAGCAAGGAATGATGACTGAATGAGAATCGTTCATGTCAATTGCAGTGAATGAAGGAGAACCATCGTCATCTAATAAGAAGGTCGAAGAGCACAGATCTACAAAACTGAGAAAATCCAGCAAACTGCTGGATAGACCAGTAAGGAGGAAAGAGGAAGTGCAGACTTTTCTCACGATGGTGAAAGTCAATAACCAAAAGGTGGTTGCACTGTTTGATTCCAGATGCACAACAGATGCGATATCCCCAGAGTTAGCAAGAATAGCAGACCTGAAGGTCTATGAACTCAAGGAACAAGTGCCATTACAATTGGGCACTAAAGGTAGTCAATTGAAGATTAACTATGGCACAAAGGCATGCATCAAGTACGGACCTGTAGAAGCAAGTCAGTACTTAGACATAGTACACATCAATAGATACGATGTAACATTAGGCACAGTGTTCATGAGAAAGCACAGAATCGTGCTCGATTTTGGGAGGAACTGAATAATGAAAGAAGATAAAGTCCTTCCAATGCTGTGCGAGGGTGCAGATCTACATCTGCAGGCATGCAGACAGGCAATGGGAAGCAGAGCCCCAATAATCCAAGAGCCAAGACAGCTTGAGAAACGGAAGTTACGAATCAATAAGGCCCCATTCGGAAACTCACGTAGTGTAGAAGTAGGGTGGAGTAGGGCAGGTTAGAATTAAAAACCCTGTAACCCGAACAGGTGTCAGTTAGGTAGAGTAGGATCAATGTCATGCTGATTATGTTGATGATACTCGGCCAGGAAAACCAAACCAAACACCTAAATGTGATCGTTTAGTACTACACAGGCTGGAGGAAGGTTGCGGGGTGTTAGAACATCTATCACAGACACCGATAATGGTACACGATGGCCGTGCAAAGAGTATGAAGATGGTTACGATAGTCCGACGATGGTCACGTGAGCCCGATATATGCTTGCGATGATCAAGCATCGAACGCATGAGATAATGAGGGTTGGCTATAATATTTTACACATGGCGAAGAATGGCGTTGACGTCGAGGGTGTCAACGGAATTGATACGATGATGTATGATAAGGCAACAAGTTACGAATATGCACGACAAAGTTTTGTGATCATTTTGCAGAACTTCAGACTAGTCAAGAGACGATCTTCAAGTTGAACTCTTAGATCTAAAGATGATGGGAGTCGAGACGAGTTTCTTGTTGCTACTAAGTAAATACTACAGACTTTTATATGTTTTTAGAACGAAAGTACCTAATGGGAATAAGGTCAGAAGACCATATGATGTGGATCAAAATGTATCAGAACAATAAAGAACCGCAACCAAGGATAAAACATAAGGAAATGGAACTAAGGCGAAACGGCAGTGTCTTATTGTTGTGATTGTGGAGTGTGAAAGAAACCGCGTCGTGACTTTGTAAGACACCGTCGTCCCTGCGCGAATACATCATAAACAGCGCCCGCGACCATGTTAGGGAGCCTCGCGAAAGGTGGGGGAGTGTTGAAAGGGCATTCCGAATGGGTAGGAACACACACGAATGCATCCGAAGTCGTACGATAAGTCGCGATGTAGGTTGAGGCTGTCCGATGTTGGTCGGAGAATGATCAGGGATGCAAAAGCGTGTTCGGACATTAATCGGGCGATGCGGAAGGTCGAGGGAGGTGCTTTCAAGTGTCCGAGATGTGCTGATCCGGAGCTTAGGCTAGCGGGTGACCCTATCATTCTCCCCCTTACTGAAATCCTGACTGTCCCAGTCAGCCGAATATGTCACGTGCTGATCGCGATCATGGGACCATGTTGAAAAAACTTTTAAGGCCCCAATCGTTTTCCTTCCTCGCACTTCTTCTTCCACCTACTACACCAACTCACGATGTCTCCACTACTGGCCGCGCTCGAAAACGACATCCTCGACTATGCAAAGTTGATGCCCGAGGCTGGAAAAGCTGAAGACTCTGACTTCGCCGTCTGGGGAGAGGGATTTTGCAAGAGAATGGTACGTTTCCCCATATGCGCGACCGTGTGATGTCTAACCTGCATCGGATAGGCCGACTACGATGAGCTGGCCGACACTTTGGGCGAGGATCGAAGCGCGGGCGCCCAGTCGCTTGTCAACAAAGTCTTCGCTCTCTTCAAGCCTCTCGCGCAATGCGAATGGGTTTCATGGGGCGGTGATCTCTTATTCAGGGATCTGAAGGAGATGTTGGAGAGAGAGGAGCGGGTGGCCGAGGAGGCTAGAAGACGAGAGGAGGAGGAAGCGGAGGCGACGAGGGCTCATGAGGCGGCCAAAGAGGCCGAACGGCTAGCCGCCGAGAAGCGAGCGGCTCGACTTGAAAAGCATCGGGAGGCCCTGGCTGAGGCGCATAAGGCAGTTGTGGAGAGGTTTCGGGCAAAGAGGCTGTCGAAGGAAGAACTCCGAACGCGGAATGGGGAGTTGGAGGCGGAGGAGAAGGTGATCGAGAGGGCGGGAGCAGGTGACGCAGACGATGAGGAGGCTGCGGAGGAAGCAATGGCTGAGCTCCCGGTTGTGCAGGTGCGGAAGCGACAGATGTCAGTGGACGAGGAGGGCAAGGACGAAGTCGAGGTAGTGGAAGTGAAGCGTACAAAGTTTGCCGAAAGCGGACTGCTCCCTTTCGAGGGCCCAGTAAGTCTTCTCAATTATTTTTCATCGTGACGCTAATGGAATCCCCAGTGCAATCATTGCGCAAGAATCAGGTCAAGGCTGACCTGCGTAGTCCGGAAGGGGGCCGCCAAATGCACAAAATGCATTCAGGCGGTCCAGGGCTGCTACTGGGAAGGGGTGTCGAGAAAAGGGGTACGAAAGGGTGATCTGACGAGGGGTAAGCAGACACGACGGGCCCCTCGTGCGTCGCAAGGTGCGTAACTCGATCAGCTAGTCCGAAAACACTAACTAACAAATCCGCCTTCGATAGTGCCGAAGGCTCGCGTCATCGAGGATGCTGATGGTCCCGAGGCCGGACCATCGAGGTCGCCTTCGAGGCCGAAGCGAGACACGAAGGACAAGGGACGCGCGATCGAGCTCCCTGAGGTTTATGAAGTGGAGGCAACGGAGACAGAGTGGGCAATGAGGTTTAGGATCCTCTCAGAGATGCGGGTGAGGAAGAGGGTCTAGTACGAGGTCTTGGCCGATGAGCTGGAGGCTTTGGATAAGAAGTTGGCGGAATACGAGGCGTAGGGGAGGGTGTTTTCTTTTATATATGTTTTATTTTATTTTTTGTTTTTTGTTTTTTATAAAAAAAGTCTTTCCATCCGCTATATGAAGGAATCAATAAGTAACAACATAACCAATAAAGGAAGAAACGAAATGGCACGAAAAGGGAAAGGCTCAGTAAGTCATCATGGCCGAAAACCCTTTCGAGTTTGCACGACCACGCGAGATGCGGTATCACGACTTGTAGAGTACACTAAAAATATACGAAGGTGAACACATGTAGATCGAAATAAAATTTGAATACTAGAAATTGGAATCAGGCTCTATGACGTCTTCATAGTGGTCGTCGTCGACGTCGGTCATAGTCCGAAGTTCATCGAGACATTGCTCGGGGATGTCGAGAAAGTTCGGAGGTAAGGGAATCAATTTTCGTGCGAGGTAGGGCAAGAGTCAAAAGGCGGCAATGGGGCGATGGAAGACTGTCCCGTTGAGTTCACAAATAATATATGCTCCTCCGAAGTTGTGTTCGATCACGACAAGAGGACCGAGATATCGAGGTCGCATCTTACGATTGAGGGATTTCTTGATCTTCATGTTATGCATTAGGACTAAATCACCTAGTTCGAAGTTGTAATCTCTGATGGTACGTCGATGAACTAGTTCAAAGCATTTCGCAGCTTTGAGACGAGCCGAATAAACTTTAGAGTATAGGGTTTCGAGGTTGTGCGATCGCTTCTGCAATGCGATTGCTTGTCGGGCGATGAGGTTGGTGGAGGAGAGAACAGAATTGGGCGGTGGTTGAAGATAGGTTGCTTCAGAAATGTCAAGAGGAATGAGGGCGTGCAAACCAGTGACTGCGAAGTAGGGCGAGCAGCCCATGCGCTTGCGAATCGTGACATGTTCGGCCCAAAATACTGTATGAACACTGACAGACCACTTTGCTTGTTCTCCGTCGATGGCTTTGAACAGGGATTGTCAAACGTCAAAGTGAGCGTGCTCGACGAGGCCATTGGCGCGCGAGTTGTACCCGCTAATCCAAATCTGTTGGATGTTGTAGTGTTTGGCGAGATACTCCATCGCAGCTAGGAAGGCTGTCCCGTTGTCCGTTACAATTTCAGATAGGGAGCCCCAATGGCAGATTATGTTTTCAAAGATCCAATCGCCTAAAGCGGTTGCAGATTCGGTGCAAAGCTTCCGAAATTCAGGGTAGTACGTTAGCGAGCATCGATCCTGTACGATGTAGTGAAATCCGCCCGATGGAGGCATGTGCATCGTATCGATGTAGACTTTGGTGAATAATGGGGCGGGCGTGGCAACTGTCAGAGGAATAAGGACCTTGCATGTCTGTCAAATCTGGCAGTAGTGGCATGTACGAATAAACCAGGCAATATCAGCCTTCATGTTCAGCCACCAAAATCAAAGTGCAACGTGGGACTTCGTGGCGAACACCATCTTGTGCCCAATGTCGTCGTGGGCTGCACGAATGATCTCGAGACGAGATTCTGGATCGGCTACTATCTTGTGGGTGCCATGGGAATCCTTGCGCCATAATCGTCCTGAGTTGATGAAGAACTCCGTACAGTATCGCATGAACGAAGCGTACTCAGAATCGGTGAGATCGGAAGGGCGCGCCAGGTTGTTGAGCCATTTGCGTACATGTAGTAGCTTTGCGTCATCGTTTTTTGCGGTGTCGGATCGAGGAACGTCGGCATAGGAGACATCCTCCCCCTTACTGAGATCTGAAGAGAGGGCGAATGTCGGATGCGATTCGGCAGAGAGGAGGGAGCGCGTCAATATTGGATTGATCTGGTGCATAAAGCCATGTAATCTGTCTACCCAGTCTCCAAAGTCTTCTTCGTCATCTAAAACCGAGTCTTCATCCTGGGGTGGTCGGCTTGAAAGGCCATCAGGCCCATGGTGAGTACCGGCTACATGAACAAGGGTGAAATGGAAGGTGAGAATCGATACGATCCAACGATTGATTGAGGCGCTAGGTGCGATGTCAGGATTTGATAGCATACCCTTGATGTATCGGGCGTCGACTTCCACCTGATACAGCTAGTATTATGTATCATATGTAGTCTATTGACTAAGTAAATCCATGCATCACAGCTGTGAGTTTCACTATCTGCCTAAAGTAGTAGATATTTCCCACCTGTCACATCAGCAATGATCTCGGGCACCTACCTACCATCTGTCATCACTGTTGTCATCTAATTATAACCCCTCTGATCAATGTCCACATACCCTCTGCTCACTGTTGCCCTGCCATCAGCCCGACACTCACAATACATACAAATAATGCACTAAATGGGCAACCACAGAATAATTCGGTCCTCTAGGCGGCCTCAATGCATTTCTATTGATGATATTTAGTATGATGAGTTCTATAAATATATTAGATGGCTTGGGAACTGTTTCCCCCTTCAAAATCGGGTGGGAATTGATGGATGCGCAACATTGCATCTGGATGTGTACCAAACAAGAACAAACAAGTTCGCATTTTTGGGGTATAGGATACAATCCAGCTCCTCGAGACTTTCTGGGAACTGTGCCTTCTCCAGAGTACTACTAACTTTAGTAAGATTCAGCT
>QFEU01007711.1:0-13544 GCA_003316345.1 Tricholoma terreum | reverse complement strand
CTCGCTTATGACAGGGGTTGCAGGCAGCAAGACAAACACCACCTGTCTTGTTGATCCAGACCCAAATCGTGAAATCATCTCTCTCCAGATGTGTGGTAACGGCATCGTTGAGAGGGGTGAGGACTGCGACCCTGGTAACGGTGTGAACTCGACATGCTGTGATTCGACCACATGCAAGTTCAAGAGCAATGCGGTCTGTGATCCTCAGAGCAGCCCTTGCTGTACCAATCAGTGCTCGTTCGCACCAGCGACGCAGGTTTGCCGTCCCTCGAGAGACGATAATTGTGATATGGTGGAGATGTGCACGGGAAACTCTTCCTCGTGCCCAGCAGATGTGACGGCCCCCAATGGTATTTACGAAGCCAATTCAAATGCTCGAATATTTTCTCATCACTACCTACTTATCTAGGGCAAAGCTGCGGTGCTAACGATCTCAGATGTGCGAGCGGACAGTGCACGTCTATAGCCCGTGAGGACTGATCTCAAGCTATTTTCTATGCGTAGACTAACCAGTATTCTAGTACAATGTCAGACAATCGGCGCGTCATTGGGACTCCAGGACGCCTGCCCGAACAGGGGAGACACCTCATGCCAGGTGTCTTGTCAAGATCCCACGATAGCCAACCAGTGTATCGCCTTAAATTCTCCCCTCGTCGATGGATCGCCTTGTGGTATTCCCGAATCCTTTAGCTGACCTGCTCTTGTTTCTCACTACGGCCATCTCATTGCACAGGGTATGGCGGAACTTGTCTTACCGGTTCATGTCAATCTTCCGGATTTCTGGACGCAGCGAAGGTATCTTCCCGCTCAATCTCCTGCCCATCTGTCCTCACAGATTATATTTGTCACAGGCATGGTATACGCAAAATCTACAGATTTCTATACCCGTGACGGTTGTCGTCGGCATCATTGTGCTTGTTGTACTATCGTGCATTACTAGATGTATGTTTCTATTTCTTCTATTGTATTACCTGATAAACCCTCACCCGAAGCGGTTGTACGGTGCTGTCGTGGGAGGAGGAAACCCATTGTCACGATAGTACCGGCTCCGGCATACCCAAGTCCACGACATGAAAGACTCGAGAGCACTGATAGACGCGGATATCCAACTGCAGCTCCTCGCATGCCCTCCTACCTACCGACAAAGTTAGTTAGACGTAACTGTTCATTTTCAATGCTGATTGACTACTGCCCCTCCAGCCCAACATACAGTCGATTACCAGCTGGATACGATGAGAGCCATGCCAGAGGGTGGGTGGATGAGAGTGTGTATAACGGACCGCGGAGGTAGTTGTTGCTGCCGGACTTGATTTCTCACCAATCGATCTTCCTCTGATGTATGTATTACACTGATGTCTAATAGAACCTGCCCATACCCCCAGTGATAATTTTTGTCTGCCTAGCACTCCTTGCTATTTTCTTGACATTCAATTATGCTGATATGCAAGCGTGGTGGCAGTTGTATCGTAAACCAATTAGGTAAAATAACCGAAAACAGCTCCACTTTCACTGGCGGTTTCGAGTGGGAAATGGTTGGCTGAGGTGCTGGGCGGCAACAGTGGGGCGGACCATGTGAAAACCATAAACAGAATAAAGTCGAAGTTCACAGGCGAACTATTCCCGATGGCAGGCCGTCCTGGAACTTGCCTGGAGGGCAAGATGAACTCTCTAAAAGAAGACATGCAAACCATATTTGATCATCACAGGGTGACTAGCGCATGGTGGCGTGGTATGCAATAGAAGTTCCGCTTTCTCTGCATTAATATCAGGGTACATTCTGATCGGGCGTTAAAGGGACCAGTCTGATTGTTATCAAGGTTTACCAGGCTGCGGGTGCTCGTATGGATATATGTGCAAGAGCTGCGGAAAGCTCACCAGAGTTGAAGCGATCAGATCTGCACAGCTGTGTGCCTAAATGTGGAGGTGCTACGTTTATGTCCTAGATTAGGGTGCGAGATCATTCATTGTACGTAAGAGAATGACTGTACACCTGCGGAAAAACTGATCAAATGGAAGTCAAATTAACCCATGATCAGTTGTCAACTGCTGCCAGGAAACATAGATTGACATGGCGTCACGTCATAAACAACAGTCATGTCTCCAGTATCGGCCTCTTTTCAAGTATGCCGTCAACAATCCCGAAGTTCATAGCTTCTTGTGCTAAGTGTTTTTGTTCAGACAACAGTTGACAGATAGGGAATTAAGTGTCGACGAACCAGTCATATAGTAGTCCCGCTCTAAAGCTCGCTCTGCAGTCACATTCAAATAAAGCCTCTTCCTCAGCGGATAGTGCCCACGTACCAAAGCGTGCCATCCCTTCAGCCTGACTTTCTCCCTCTTGACCACAATGTCTCTGGTAGATGCTCGTTAACACCTGCCTCACCCTGAGGATCTCTTTCGCATGTATAGCGATATCGGAAGCTGGACCTGTTGCGCCCCCAGAGGGTTCTGTTGAATTATTAGCATCCACTATCGCGCGTCCAAGGCAGCTACCTACGATGAATCATGATGCTTGCATTGGGAAGACAGTGTCGTTTGCCTTTTTCTCCGGCGGCAAGCAGAAGCGATCCCATCGAGGCGGCCAATCCCAAACTATAAGTATATATAGGGGAAGAGACATACTGGTTGAGTGATCAAGTCAGACTGCGAAGAATGATCAGAATGCAAATTTTTTCCACCTGCATCTGCGGAGTTCAATCCAGTCATGAAGTCCACATGCTTGTGAATCCCGAAGACATACTGTGTCGTATATTGCCAACCCGGCTGTCACACTCCCACCGGGTGAGTTGATATAAAGATGGACAGGCTTGGACGTTTCTTCAGCTTCCAAGAAAAGGAGCTGAGCGACGACAAGAGTGGCGTCCGAGTCCCGTATCTGTCAAAAGATTAGTTATACAGTCAATCAACCAGTTTTGGAAACCCACAGGACCATGAAGCATGATAACACGCTCGCGAAGAAGACGCGAAAATATATCGTATGAGCGTTCCCCTCTACCCTGTGATATAGGACATTCAGAATAAAAGAAGCCAGATGGACAAAAGCTTCACCGTTTGTTCTATCACAATCGGAACAAGGTTCGCAGATGGTGGAGCCGACCACTTTTCCTGGATCTCCTGCATTGACTGTCCGGAGAGTGGATGAAATAGACGTTTCGGAACATTGAATGCAGAAACCCGTATTGCAGGAGCAACGCGACGAAGTGCGAAAGCAGAGGCCATAATATTCACAATTTTCAAATTTACTTTGACCACGCGGTCCGCGTGATCAACGCGTCAACAAGACCAACTTCAGACTCGTCACTCTCTCTCTACCACGATGGCCTCAACCTCGAGAGGCACCGAAGCCCCAATGGATTTTCAGTGGACGAATCGTCTCGAGATTAAACCCTCTTGGGCTGCTGATAATCCAAGTGCTCCTCGAAAACGTTGGTGCCGCTCATACGTGACTACCTTACTAGGAACTGATGCGATTTTCAGGTCCTCATACTGACATGAATTCTAACACACCGAGTGTGCTTGGAACACCACAAACGCCCATCTTTGGGTCCAACAAAGATATTCCCTTTATGTTTAATACAGCTCCCAGCACTCCACAGCCTCCTCCCTGGGCACCTCCCGCATCTTTCTCACCTGAAAAGGCGTTCCCAAAAATGTCAGAGTCCAAAGACATCGAAATGGAGGAATCAAGTCCACAAAGACCGGAGGACAAGAAAGTCGACCAGGGACGAACAGTGGCAGCAGGGGCAATGAGACGGGTTTATAATTCGCGACAAAAGTCCCATGATAGAAGAGTAGTCCGAAGGCAAACAGAAGAGGGCGAAAATGGGGACCTTTCGGATAGCGATGATGAGACAGTCGGGCCGCATCTACCCCTGACCCAGAACACATCAAATCATTACACGCTCAACCTACCGGCGACACCGCCTCATCAACCTGACTTGCCATATATCTTGCTGGGGTAAATCTCCAAATCTTGATATACTCGAGGATGACTAACTTCGTTCAGATATCTCCAGTTTGGCTTCAATTTGTCCCTGGTCCTTCTATTTCTGTACCTCGTGGTGCAGTTTATTGTCACTGTCCAGCGAGATGTGGAACAACGCATATCTGAGTACTCCATGGGTATGTCACTCCTTGCGTGTAGGGTTATCAGCCCCAACCATCCCACTACAGATATAGTACAGGAAATCGCCATTTGCGCCTTACAGTATAAGACCAATCTGTGTGCTTCTAATCCTATTCCTGCCATGATCCAGCAATGCGGCAATTGGGAGACATGCATGAACCGCGACCCTGCTATTGTTGGACGCGCAAAAGTTAGTGCCGAGCTGATCGCGGAAGTGGTCAATGGGTTTATTGAACCAATCAGTTGGAAGGCGCTGGTAAAGCATTTTGCAATACATGAATAACACCGCCTTGCTGATCATATGGAATACGCTGTTGTAAAGGCATTCACATTGACTTCCTTGTCATTCTTGACAGTCTTCATTAACTCGCTTCTTTCCCTTTACCGTGCCCGACACCATCCAACCCCTGCAGAACCAACACAACACCAGCCATTTCCTGCTGCCACACAGTATCCCCCACATCATATCAATAGTTACATTTCTCCGGCGCCCGCTCCCAGTTGGGGCCGTTCACAAATTTTCGTAGACCAAGATCCCCAAACGCCATCCAGAAGACGACGGTTAGAAGGAGGGGCCGCTGTTAGGGTAAAATAAGGTTCATTACATATTTACTCATCGGGAACATTCGGCTTCATCGCGTGCGAGTACTTCATCCACTTCTAGTTGATATTGCCAAGGTTCTGATTCCACATGAATACATGGTATTTCATGAGATGGTGGGGCTTGTTATTTCCGTCGTGTCGTCATATAGTGTATCTAATTCATCTCAGACAGATTGACGTTCCTTGGGCATATGTTACCTTCCGTCAATGATGACAAGTTCTCGGCGTCGCTTGAGTGGAATTTAGCATTGCATGGGCTAGTCCTCGCCCACACCAATCGTATTTCATGATTTCGGAAAGGTGCGTTTTAATGACGTTCCCCGTTAATTTCGATCAATATTCCCGCTCATCAAGGCAAGATCGCTAGGGAAAACCGGATCCAGTTAGGGATGATGAGCCAAGCGATCGTTTTGACAGGTTCGGCCTAGTCGGACAGAGTTGCTGTGACTTCTACCATGCTGCATACAGCACTGTCCTGATCTGATCTGATTCAACAGTCCTGTCAGCTTCAGGGGACAGGTACGTTCTATTTTCTACGTCGCATGACAACCACCTGAGCAGCGCTTGCAACCGTTCGCAATCCAAGCACGTGAGATATCTGACCATCTTACCCCAAGAACCCCTACATGTGCGGGTGGAGCCTAAGTGCATGATTTTCGGTGTCGCGTGGTTCCGCTAGTACCGGCATCAAGATCGATATACTGGCTAATGTGTGCTAGGGGATTCGGGGACCTGACGGCTGTTATCTATGATCAATCAGATCCTCTTGTTTATAATATACGACGGTTTGAATGAACGGGCGCCTCGCATTAGCTATGAAGTATTTCATACCCTTCGCCTTCCTTTCTTCCTTGGATGTGACAGCTCTTCTTCACTGCTGTTGGAAATCATTAAAACCCTTCCATCCCTATGCATTGATAATATTAGATAACCTAAAACGCAAGATCTAGGTGATCCTGCGATAGCCTATGTTATTTGCCAGCCGCCGTTGCCGTCTTTTCTTCCTCCTTTTTCTAGATCGAGGTACGCCGATCAAGCTCATGCGGTATTATCTAGGGAGTACAATACCTTTTGCTTTGCTCTCAATATCTCGGCATCACTAATTGATCACAGTCAGATACCTCAGGATATCCGACAAAAAAAATACTCACGCCTCCTTTCGTTTAGCCAGGTTCGCAGCACTTTCCTTTGGCTTCTTGGCGTTAGCAGCAGCTTTCTTCTGAGCTTTCAGCCGGTCCTGATCTCTCTGATTTCCTCCTAGATGCCAACGGATAGACAACCTTCAGTGAATCGAACTAGACTCGTAGAAATAAAGTGCTCAGACGATACTTACTAGTCATTGTGCTAGTACTCTGCAACTGTTATGACGGATGTCACGGCAAAGAAACAAATTGGGTCGGAGATGCTTTGAGCTCAAACGTTCACGTGGCGGTGACAACAGCCTCAACGTTCAACACATCTCATACGGTAGAATGCCCCTCACCAGTCTAAGGACCCGAGACATCGGTGGAAGCAGTAGCTGGAGGCAGCTCTGATCAGCTCTGATCGGTCCATCTTCCAATCTAAATCAAGATATCGGGCTGACCCTTGCTACCTCCTTTTCGGGCATAATCACATTGGTTTCCACTTTGAGCGGTTACAGAAAATAATGGTGTTGGCCCCAGTCGAAACGGCTTGTCACAAGAAGCAGGGCTGCGGCTGATACCTCGGTGTTTGTCGGTGTAATAGGGTATCGCCGCCAACTATACTGCCTCCGATTGTGAAAGGAACACTTGAGTCTCCTGTTATAGTACCTAGATCACAACTCCTTTTGGTAGAGTTCCAGGACTCTCGTGTGGATTTTCCAAGGAGTTCTTCTGCCGTAAGGCTTACCCTGGATGGACTGCCCGGGGACTCAGAATCCCCGCATCTGTTCGGAATCTTGCGTCGAGCACACATACGTACAACGAATTCTCTACTGAACTGCTGTCGAGCTCTTGTCTCGATGAGAAGCTTACCCACATGGTCTCATCAAGTTACGTTGACAGTGAAAAGATCAATGGAGCATGTTTCACCGAGGGTTTTGAGATATGGAACGGAACCCTCTGAATCTTTACCTCGCCTAGCATACTCTGCCGTCAGGTAATGATATCAGTCCCCTGATGCGAGTGATTACGGCGTAGCCGGGTTTGAACGGGATGTTGGCTGGTCATCGGGAAAGCAGTTATCTAATGTTACAGCAATGAGTACATTCTTGACTCGAGGGGACCAGAATTGTTCGCGGTGCCGATCGTCCGGTGTTTTTAGAATTTACGCATTTAGATCACCATCGCCGATTTGATAAGATTAGCCTATAACGTGCCTGATTATCTACGTAATCAGCCGAGCATTAACCGTGGGCCTAGATCATCTCACTTTCCCCAGAACCGGGGCATCGGGTCGGCATCCGATGTTGCCAACGAGTTGTGGCAATCTGGTTCGCAGAGATGTGATCGCCAAATTTGACATGGAATTTTTTCTGACCAATTTGATCAATTGTTCCGATAAGGATCCGTGAAAACTTTTAAAGCTGCCAACCGCTGCCAAACGGCAATTGATATAGCTCAGGGTGTGGCTATGTCTAGACAAAAATGGGAATAATTGTGTGGTAACCCTAATGCGGATCTAGATTGTGGTAACTGGAGCGGAAACAATCCATGGTTCGGCATGCGGTTAGTTTCGATACAAGGATGACATTAAAATGACATCTTAGACTTCCCTGCAACGCGAGATGGAATCTCTTTCTTCCAGTTGATCGCCATGATCGTGCGAGGGGGAGCCGGTTGTTGGACCCTGATATCTTTTCCCGTCCATTATATATATCACCACGCCGCTTTATTTGATGATTCCTTTTGCCCCTTCCCCTCATCTTCATCCCCCCTTTACCCCTCTCAACCCCCTCTTCATGTCCCTTCGCCATCTACCTCGCCAGTCAGACCGCGACCGTCCACACGAGACCACTCCAGCCGCTGCCCACGCTCATCCCCACGCTCAACCTCACCCACACCTAAATGGTGGCAATCCTATCCCCTCGACGCCATCAATCAATCCGAACCCTATTGTCTCACCTGCTGGGGCAAACACAGCTATTCCTAATGGAGTTCCTGCCCCGTCAATAATCCACAAACTTAATGTTGCAAACGAGCAAACGTGGCTTTTGATAGGTAAATGACCGACCTCACTCGGCAATGCTGTGCTACTGACCACACTTACTTGGCTAGGACGGGTCGCCGAGCAAATGGGTGACCTCGAACACGCGTTATCCGCATATGAAAATGCGTTGCGGCACAACCCGATGTCCCTGTCTGGGCTAACCCAAGTGGCAGGTATTGCTCGGATCAAGGAAAACTATCCCAAGGTAAGGCTCTGCTTCTTTGGAAGGTCAACCAATCAGACGCTAGCGACGGTCTGATGCCGAGCTATAACCTCCGCGGATAAATGCGGATCGCCGTGGCCGTGCTTGCAGCGGTGCAATCTTAGATCCTGATCTCGATCTGATGACGTCTTTCTATCTTCAGGCAGTCGATTACTTCCAACGTGTGCTCGGTCTCCAAGAAGACAACGGCGAAGTCTGGAGCGCTTTGGGTATTTCCATCTCCTCCATCTTCTTCTTGCTTCATTAACCTCCCCTAGGTCATTGCTACCTCATGCAGGATGACCTTCAAAAAGCTTATTCGGCATACCAACAGGCTTTATACTTGCTCCCCAACCCCAAGGTAAACTTGCATCAGTTACATTTACATGTTCCTAACTATTCCTTCAAGGAGGACCCTAAACTCTGGTATGGAATTGGAATCCTCTATGATCGGTATGGTTCCCTCGATCATGCCGAAGAAGCCTTCTCTTCGGTCCTCAGGATGGATAGCGGTTGGTTCCCTATCTCCTCACAACGCTTGACTGCCGCCTCAGCTGATTGATGCCAGAATTAGATTTCGACAAAACAAACGAAATTCTCTTTCGCCTCGGAATCATTTACAAGCAACAAGGAAAGTATGATGAGTCCCTTGCATGTTTCGATCGCATCCTGCGAAGTCCTCCCAGCCCTCTGGCTCATGCAGACATTTGGTTCCAAATCGGTCACGTCTATGAACAACAGAAGGATGTGAGTCTTCATCTATATGTTTTCATCATCTCATTGACACGACTGTTCAGCATGTCCGTGCCAAAGATGCCTATGAACGTGTTGTTGCGGATAACCCCGGCCACGCCAAAGTCCTTCAACAACTTGGCTGGCTGTATCATCAAGACGGTTCAACCTTCCAGAATCAGGACCTAGCTATCCAGTATCTCACGAAGAGCCTTGAGGCCGGTAAGAGCATCCCATCCTCAGACTCATCGCGATATTGATCGTTTTCCAGATCCGTCAGATGCACAAAGTTGGTACCTACTCGGCCGCGCGTATATGGCGGGCCAAAAATACAACAAAGCCTACGAAGCCTACCAGCAAGCTGTTTATCGGGATGGCCGCAATCCAACATTTTGGTGCTCTATCGGTGTTCTATATTTCCAAATCAATCAATTCCGTGATGCCCTCGATGCCTATTCCCGGGCGATCCGCATTAACCCTTACATCTCTGAAGTATGGTTCGATCTTGGCAGTTTGTACGAGAGCTGCAACAATCAGATTTCCGACGCCATTGATGCTTATGCCCGGGCAAGCGAACTAGACCCTAGCAATCCCGCGATTTCTCAGCGCCTACAGCTCCTCAAGACTGCTCAAGCTACTGGAGGCCAGTTGCCGGCTGCTCCCGGTCCCCAGGATGTCCACCCCACTGCATATGCCAGCGCGGTGGTTCCGCCCCACACGCTGACAGGTCCGCCATTGTTGCTGCAGTCCTCATCTCATCGCCCAGTATTCCGCACCGACTCGAGGGGCCCCTCGAATGAAATTTCGCTGCCTCCGCCTTCTCAAGTTGGAACGAGCCGTTCTTCTCCTGGTCCATTCAGAGGTGGACCACCTCCTCCTGTGGTGCTTGACGAAGCACGTCATGTACCATCTCATACGCCGCTGGCACCAATGGAAGTTGACCGTCCTCATGGCCGGGATCATCCCGGCGTTCCCCGAGAGGCGGCCAGTCGTGGACCGCTAGGTCATCAGAGTCTTCTACTCCAACATCCTATACCACAGCAACAAGCACGTGTAGAGGAGCTTAGGACTGATGTTAATCCCCATCATCAGGAATCTTATTTCACACGTCCTATCCGTCCGTCGACTCGATCTCCATCACCGCATAGTCATCACATGAGTCGTGCTCGTTCCCCTCCCCCGCCGCCACAACCATTCCAAAACTATCCTCCTTCTCGTCCACCTGTCGGCCCAGCCCAACCCAGCGCTGTACCTTCGCAGCGATCACCACGCCCCTATCCTGCTAGGCACGAAACTGGCCGATCTGTCGACATGGAAGGTATTTGGGACCGTCGCCCCGGGCCTCTTGAACACCGCGGCGATGGCGAACGTCGACCAAGACATGGAGTAGATTATCCGCCCCAGCAACCACATCCCTTTTACCCTCCAAGGTCCCCTGGTCCTGGCAGTCATCGACCTCACTCTCCTCCAGAGCCCTCCCCACGGTCCCACCCAGCTCGATATTGGGAACATAAGCCTCCTGTGGTTGCTCCACCTGCTGTCCCAGGTAGGCTTACGCCACCTCCACCGCCCACACAGTCGGAACAAGCTGGCCGCAGGTATGATCCAAGATATGATGCCCCGCGAGATTATGAGGAGCGATCCGAGACCCGCAATTATGCTGGGTCTCCGGAAGGGCTCCGGAGCTCTACTCGTAACCCTGCTCATATTGTTGTTGCCAGCGGTACCCGTGGGTCAGAGAGTCCGCACCCGTCCGAAACAAAGGAGCGGCGCCGGCGTTCTGCGAAGGACAAGGAGCACGAACCTCTCGCTCCTATCGGCCAAGAGGGACCCGCTAAAAGGAAAAAACGAGCACCACCAAAGCGTACTAAAGAAGAGCAGAACGGGTCCGATACTCCGAAGTCATACGTCATGGACCGAGGAGGTCCCTCCAATCTTCCTGCAGCTTTCAAGCCTCCTGGATATCCGAAAGGACCGGGATCTCCTGAGATTAGCTCAAATGGTTCAGGCTCTTCTCGTTCAATACAGCCATCACCTACCAGTGCAACTCCCCATGTTCCTGCTAGGGTTGTTGACGAGGACTACGATGAAGGAGTCACCGATGCGTTGATGAGCCTCTCGTCCTATCGTGCGCCAGAGTCGGCTGCTGATCCCTCTCATTCTCCCACTGGTAGCCGGCACAGCGACCCTTCTCCTCGACCTGGGGCTCATCGTAATTCTGTTTCGTCAACCAGAAGTCATGTATCACCCCCAACGTCGGCGGCTACTCTCAAACGACCTCTCAGCCCAGGCCCAGAGGAACCGGATAGCAAGCGTTCCCGGATGGAAGGTGTCAAGCGTCGTGTATCGTCCCCGGCAGGTGTACCACGTCCTTCTTCAAGACCTTCGCCTATCCCTTTCAGAACACAGCCAGCATCTCATTCGCCTGAAGCGCGTCAGCCGCTTGATCCGTATCCACCACCGAGCCCACCTTTACCTGCTGTGTTGCCACCACATCCTAGGCCTGTTGGCGCGGGTCTGTCACATGTCAGTACATCAGGTCCGATTGCCCTTCCCCCGATCGCTACGCTGTCACCGCCTTCGACTATCCATTCTCCGACTGATCGAGATCGCGATGATAGAATGCAGGTTGATGGCCATCGTTCAACTTCACCACCATCACGTTCCAAGGGGTCAGAAGGGACTTGTTCGAGGTCACCACCCGTGAAGCATACCCCTTCCCCATCTTCCGATAAGAGGGAATCGGGTCCGTAGACACAACTGAATCTTTCTATCTATCATTCCGCCGAATAAACAGTCTTGGTCATCATGTCCTTTCCTCCACCTCAATGTTTTGAATGTATATGAAGCTCGCAATTGTTTAGATCCATAATGCTGTAATTATTACAATCTCATTTGCCTTGTCCATGCACATGAATTGTATATGTAGACTTGCTGAGTCAAGTGGAACCACAGCGCGGGTAACGCATGGTTGAGTTGATGGCTTATCTCTATAACCCTTGATCTTCAGGACGCGCGAGTATAAACCAACGACGGATAGGAGTTTGCCAAAACAACTGTGCCTGGCACTGCCACTGAACAATTTCATCCTATAACTCGACCTGGAATGAACTCAGTCCCGATGGACACGGGGTGTCCCAGTGGTACTTATCCCTTTGTAAAACAAAGCCGACAAGACCTCTAACAACGGCAACCAGTAATGCCTTGGTGGGTCCGTATTCAGGTCGTCAGCTGGATCACTATTTGATGATAAACAATCTAGTGGCGGTCAAAGTCCATGAGGAATCGGATCAACTTCTTCGTGACAAAAACCATTCAGGAGGCATGTGTACCAGTTGCATGGTTGTATCGAAGACATCTGAAGTCAACTCACAGTGCAGCCTTTCCTGATTTTGGCTCTAGCGATAGAACAAGCGGACCGTATGTAGATGGATCTTGCTCCACATGGGAACCTCACCCGTTCGTCCAAGGCATAAATAAGATTGACAAGACCGTGTTCCACGGCTCCCCCAGAAAGGGCTCAGGGGACTCCCGCGAGGGGTCCGCGACATTCACCGGTTTGGGGCCTGTTGCACCAAGGCACCTTGTCCCAACGTATCACTTGCGTATCTCCGTGATAGATGCGAGAGGTTATATGTAGATCCAAGGTAAGATGCTGAGAGCCTTCCAGCAGGGTCTAGCCTTCAGCAGGACCTTGACAACTGTGATTCTTGTAGTAGATCAGTAGTTGTATCAAGATGTGATAAGTGGTGACCACTGAGGTCGAGGGCCCTATGAAAGGTGATGTGGTCACTGGGGTCAGTTTTCTTGGTCGAAGGATTCCGATCTTACTAGGCCCCGCAACCTTTTGTCGATCGTAGACAGTCACTCTAGATTAATGGGAACGCTTTGGGTGATTTAGGAGCCGCAAAGTATTTGTGATATAGGGATAGGAAATCCACTGCATGCACCCTCAACTTAGTTTGTTGCTTACTACATCCGGATTTGTTCAGATTTTCTCACTGCCTTTCCTGTCATTACGACAAACTTCCAGCGCGAGTCTGGACAAAGTGGAACATTG
Source organism: Tricholoma terreum (assembly GCA_003316345.1). Classification (NCBI taxonomy): domain Eukaryota; kingdom Fungi; phylum Basidiomycota; class Agaricomycetes; order Agaricales; family Tricholomataceae; genus Tricholoma; species Tricholoma terreum. The sequence continues at coordinate 650 of QFEU01007711.1, read as the reverse complement.
TATTCAGCTTCCATGTTATGACTTCAGCATCTGAATATGCCGATGCTGTACCTTCACAGCCTTCCACCCTCCCTTATGTTCCAGACACACCTGAAACCGAACATCCACGAACATACACACCCCCCGCCGAAGGGGACACAACTCCCATCATACGGCACATCATTACTGCAAAGGAGTCTATGTCATCTAAAGAGCAAAGTATGACGGCAAGTGTAGAAGGCGATGCAGAGAAACAGGACACATTTCGAGCCACCGAACAGCAGCCGAGCAGAGAGGTGAATGCAGAATCTCAAGAGGTGGACATTGTTGATTCCGATCCACTTCACAATCCTCGACCCTCATATTTTTCGACCGATGCAAAGGAAGCGCAGGGGGTGGCGATGGTAGAGGAGGAAGTGGACATCGTAAACTCAACTGGCCATACTCTCTATGCCGATTTAGACACGAAGCCATCTCCCACTGTTGGCAGGCGCACTTCCCACCTTCGTTTGGACTTCAAGCCGCCTTCTCCCCAGCCTTGGGAAGTCGTAGATCCTCCGGGCGAGTTGAGTCGGAGGGACGGCCGAGAGTTCTACACTGTAGGGACGAGTCAGAAGTTTCGCGCTGCTCAAAGTGCAAGGTGGGTCGTCTGGAATTTGTTTTGTTTTGGT
>QFEU01007701.1:0-31300 GCA_003316345.1 Tricholoma terreum | reverse complement strand
ACCCCACAGGCAGTTGCTCGTGGGGCTGGGGGTGGGTGGTGTGTCGTTCGTCGCTTTGGGTGGTGCTGGGCCGGTTTCTGTCGTTTGGTGTGGTGTTGGTGCTGGCCGTGGTGTTTCTGTCGTCGTCATGGGGTACTGGGGCCATTCCCCGTTGTCGTGGGGCCCTGGTGCTCATTTTCGTTGTCGTTGGTGGGCGGTCCTCTCGTCCGCCATCCGTCTTCGCTGTCGCTCTCACACCCCGTATTCACCCTGCAAGCAGTTGCTCATGGCAGTGGTGGGGGGCATTTTGCATTGGCACCTGTTGTTGGTAGTAGTAGTTCATAACCTGAAAACGGAAGAAATACATTTAGTTAATTAAGAAAAACAAGAAAGAAAACAAAAAAACTTACCTGGGGCCCAAACGACGCAATCGTCATTTGGGCCTGTGTTGCATCCGATTGGCTCATTCGCAGCCATTAGTGGTGTTTGCCATGGTGGGAGTGGCGGCAGTGGTAGAGGAGGAGGTGGCAGAGGTGGCGACGTCGATGGTGGTGGTGGTGGTGAGTGATGACACTGATCAGCTGGCACTGAGAAGTTGGACTTAGCTGAAAAATGAATACTCAGGTCACGTGAGCACCCCATGGGGCACGAAATCTCAAAGACATCACTCTCTGTCACCACCACCACCAGGCAATGACAACCACAACCACGACAACCATGACCACAACCACGACAACCATGACCACAACCACGACAACCATGACCAGACAACCATGACCACAACCACGACAACCATGACCACAACCACGACAACCATGACCACAACCACGACAACCATGACCACAACCACGACAACCATGACCACAACCACGACAACCATGACCACAACCCCTCCCTCGCTCCAAACGCGAGATGGAGGGGGTTTCCTTGCTGCCAACCCCCCACCGTCAAGATGCGCCACAACCATGCCAATGCCCGCGCCCATGACAGCACAAAATGGCCCAAACAACGACTGCATTGTTTGGGCCATCTGTAAGTTTTTTTTGTTTTATTTCTTGTTTTTCTTGATCAACTAACTTTATTTCTTCATTTTGCAGGTTATGAACTTCTACCAACGATGGGTGCCAACGCAAATGAAGCCACCCCCTCCTCCCCATTCAAATGGGATGTGAGGCTGTCGACACGGGCTAGGAGGGCGCAGAGGGACACCGGGAGACCCTTGGAGGGGATACCTGCGAGGTACGCACCCTATGCACCTCGTAACCCACCACGCCCCCCCCGCTGAAATAGGACAGACGGCAGCACACAACAACATACCACCTGCCTCCAGCCTCACGAGCCACTGCTCATGGGGTGGATCGCGGGTGGAACGACGACACCACGACACCAAGACCAGTAGGGAAGGAAAACGGCGATGGGCCGTACAAACAACAATGGACGACGGACGAACAACAACAAACGACATACAAATGACGTACAAACAACAACAACAAATGACGGACGAACGTCAACGAATGACAGACGATGACTAACAACAGACAATGGACGAACGACAATGATGCACCACCCGTCCCCAGCCTCACGAGCAACTGCTCGTGGGGTGGATTGCAGGTGGAACGGCAATGACGAAGACATGCAATACCAATGCCCATGCCCATGCCTACGACAGCAAGTGCCCCCAATGGCCCATTTCGGACAGCCCAAACGACGAGTGTTGTTTGGGCTGTGCAGTATGTTTTTTTTTGTTTTCTTCCTTGTTTCTATCAATTAACTAACTAATTCTCTTTCTAGGTTCTAATCTAATCCTAACGATGGCCACATGCTGTACTGTACAACCCACACCCATGAACAAAGAACAAACAAAGAACAACAAAGAACAGCGAACACGACGAAAGATGGGGACAGGCGACACACCGCAGCCCCAAACAGGGGGACGACAACGAGAGGGGGGACAATCACCACCACCACGGAACCAAACACCAGGCCCAGGAGACACTTGTCTTCTGGGTATTTTTCTTTCTTTCTTTTTTCTGGCCCAGGGGACACACATCTCCTGGACCTTTTTTTTCTTTTTTTTTCTTTCGGTTCTCTGGGCCCACCTGCATTCCACCCCATGCCTACGAGTGCCTGCTCATAGGGTGGCTTGATCATTGTAAATAAGTATATAATTCAATACATATATTTTTGTTAATAGAACCCCTGATGAAACCTGGGTATGGGTACTAACTGGGTTAGTACCAGTAGATAGTAATAAATTGATTTCAAAATACATGGTTGCACTGCTCAGAAGTGCTAATACAGGGCATCACAGGGCATCACAGGGCATCACAAGCTACTCTAGGGTGTTTGGGATGTCCTGGGAAATAGCTGTTAACCCTGGGAAAACCTGTGGACAAAAGTGATTTTCCTGATGTACCTGTATACTACTCAATCATTATTAGCCTTGCCACCCTCATTAGCCTAATCATCCCCAGCTTCATTCTTGTTCTCATTCTCATCCTTATTCCCATCATCTTCATCCTCGTTCTCATCATCTTCATCCTCATCCTCATCCAAGTCAGACTCAATCATTGCATCCCTATCAATGCCTCGTTCTGCACAGATGCAAACATAATCATCCCACATTCTCTGTGCAATCATATCCTGACATACATCTGCATCATTGGGCTCAGGGGCTTCTGTCAACACATCATCATCATCAATATTGTCATACATCTGTGCTGCACCACCAGAGGTGGTACTCGAGATAGGCTGGTCATGAGGGTTGTGGATTGAGATGAAATTGTGAACAGCCACCAATGCTGTGGGTATCCTTGCCTGCACTTCCAGGTTATATTCTGGTGCAAGCAGCAAAATTTGGAATTGACGCTTCAAAACACCAAAAATATGTTCAATGGCATTGTGTGCTGATGAATGACATAGATTGAATAACTCTTCCTTGTTCTGAGGCCTTGATTTGCATTATTAAGCTGAGTTTAATAAAAAGGGATATGAAAGCCCTTATCTGACATTTGCACAGCCCCACTCAGCAAGATGATAGTGTACACCTTTGTATGGAATAAGGAGCTTCTTGCATGATGGAAAGCCAGCATCAGCAAGATAGTGTCTTCCTTCTGGGACTTTAAGATCTCTCAAACATGCATCATCCCAGATTCGGGCATCAGATACAGAGCCCTCCCAACCACATAGGCTGTATACAAAATAGAGAGCAAAGGAGCAGGCAAAAGGCAGTTCTGAGAGATGAACCCTTTGCGGTTTCAATAGAATGGTCTATCAACAGAAGGGGGTGCACAGTGGATGTGGCTGCCATCTATAGCTCCGAGTGCATCCTTAAAATATGGCCAAAGTTTGGGGTTATGGCGGATGTGACGGGGTACTTGGTAACCAGCCTTTGACAGCTGTATATACTTTGTATAGAAGGGAGGGGAGGAGAAAATAAACAGGACTTTTCAAAAATATCTGTCATTGCATTTAAATAATTCTGTGAACAGCTAGTTTTTTGCTCACCATGAGATCGTCTCATTTGATCTTTGGAATCTTTCACCAACATGTCTGATAGTCAGGCCTGTCACACAGATATAGAGAAAAATGGCCAGTTGTTCCTCTAGAAATACATGTCTTGAATTTTGATAGCCAATATCTTGAAGCACCTGTACAAGAGTACTGAAGACCTCAAGGCTTACACCAAGTTCTGTGTGAATTTAGTCAGGATGACCACAGAGAAGCTCCAACACCCAGGCCCCGCCAGAGAGTGCAGAGGTGTGGTAAGGCTCTCTGATATACAAGGACTGCAGTATGTTAGCAGTAGCAGACACAATGATGCTAATGATGAGGGCTGCATATCAGATAATCCGTTGGTGTCTTTGCCAGTGCGCGAGGTGGGGGTTATTCATGATCAATCACTATCATGATCTTATCCATGTATTGTAGATAACAAAAGCTTTGAAGTCCTGATGGCCAATGTTTCAGCAATCTCTCAGATTCTCTGATCACACACACAGGCTTGGCAAATTATGGCATAGATTTCACATGCATTCTGTTACCGAACAGGCTCTAAAGTACAAACACATTTAGTGCAGGGAAGAAGCACAGAAAGAGTAAACCTGTACCACAATGACAAGCTATTTTGTAGTAACTTTAGATTAAGTGTTATTTCTCATGGTTGTGCTTTGCTTTGGGCCACCATGAGTCAATGCAGTCAAAATATATCCTTCACAGATAATTGGAATGTTGACAAGAATGGATTGTGGAAATGTCAAGATAAACTAAGAAAGCAGACATCAGGAACACATCCCCCTTCTGTAAGCAACATATTTCTCTCAATAGCAACTGTTTCTGCTCAACCACACAGTATCATATTACCCATCTAACCTCTGGAAATCCTCCACTATAAGCATATTACCAGCTCCAAGAAGACAAAATAGTACCAAGATCAAAACTGAGGGGTGACAAAGAAAGTTATACTTCTGCAACCAAATATTGAATTGATCCTATTGGCACAATTTTGAAAGTGGTCAATGCCCAGATTTGGCTGCTTACTAATACAAACATGTGACTTAACCAGTCACACTCACAACTCTTAGCTAAAGGAAGGTCTAAGCAGACAGTTCCAGCAATTGGAATGCTATGCTTGCACACTACATGTTGCATGGGAGGGTATCTCCAACCATCTGAAAAAAAAATTCATATAATAAGTTCACACACCCACCCAGATTTGGCTGCTCCACATAACATAACTCTAACCATATTGTGATTACAAAGGGACATGTTTCTGATGTCCACTATCTTATGTAAGAGTTAATCAATGTTACTAGGTCTGCTGAATTCATTGCATGGGAGTACAATCAGCTTAGATACAAGGTCACCAAATTTATTATAGCAATTGAGATACATGAATTTGATCACAATGTCAGTCCATCAGGATTTAGGAATTTCATTTACTAGAGTCATGCAGCCTCTTTTTTGTTTTGAACACCTTGACTTCTAGCCTTTCTGCCTCCTTCCACTATTCCTGATTCCTGTATGTTGCTGCAAGATTGCCCATGCTTGTCAGTGTGTCAGGATGTTCTGTGCCAAGCAGCCTCTTTCTTGCCCCCATTACTTGGACTTCTAGCTTTTCTGCCTCCTTCCACTGTCTCTGATTTCTGTATGTTGCTGCAAGGTTGGCCATGCTTGTCAGTGTATCAGGATGTTCTGCCCCAAGCAGCCTCAAACTTGTCTCCATTACTTGGACTTCTAGCTTTTCTGCCTCCTTCCACCATCCCTGATTCCAGTATGTTGCTGCAAGGTTGGCCATGCTTGTCAGTGTGTTAGGATGTTCTGCCCCAAGCAGCCTCAAACTTGTCTCCACCACTTGGACTTCTAGCTTTTCTGCCTCCTTCCACTGTCCCTGATGCCTGTATGTTGCTGCAAGGTTGGCCATGCTCATCAGTGCGTTAGGATGTTCTGCCCCAAGCAGCCTCAAACTTATCTCCATTACTTGGACTTCTAGTTTTTCTGCCTTCTTCCACCATCCCTGATTCCTGTATGTTGCTGCAAGATTGCCCATGCTTGTCAGTGTGAATGGATGTTCTCCCCCAAGCAGCCTCAAACTTGTCTCCATCACTTGGACTTCTAGCTTTTCTGCCTCCTTCCACCATCCCTTATTCCAGTATGTTGCTGCAAGGTTGGCCATGCTTGTCAGTGTGGATGGATGTTCTGCCCCAAGCAGCCTAAAACTTGTCTCCATCACTTGGACTTCTAGCTTTTCTGCCTCCTTCCACTGTCCCTGATTCCTGTATGTTGCTGCAAGGTTGGCCATGCTCATCAGTGTGTCAGGATGTTCTGCCCCAAGCAGCCTCTTTCTTGCCCCCATTACTTGGACTTCTAGCTTTTCTGCCTCCTTCCACCATCCCTGATTCCTGTATGTTGCTGCAAGGTTGCCCATGCTTGCCAGTGTATCAGGATGTTCTGCCCCAAGCAATCTCAAACTTGTCTCCATCACTTGGACTTCTAGCTTTTCTGCCTCCTTCCACCGTCCCTGATTCCAGTATGTTGCTGCAAGATTGGCCATGCTTGTCAGTGTATCAGAATGTTCTGCCCCAAGCAGCCTCAAACTTGTCTCCATCACTTGGACTTCTAGCTTTTCTGCCTCCTTCCACTGTCCCTGATTCCTGTATGTTGCTGCAAGGTTGGCCATGCTTATTAGTGTGGATGGATGTTCTGTCCCAAGCAGTCTCTTCCTTGTCTCCATTACTTGTCGACATAGCTCTTCTCCCTTATTCCAATATCCTCCCTCATTGTATACCAATCCAAATTTTGCCCCTTCCTGATCATCATACATTTTTCCTATTTCAGACATATATTGTTGGTTGGCCTTGATATGTGGAATCAGTATTCGCCGATATGTATAATCTTGGCTAAGGAATTCAAACTTGATTGACCAGGATAATAATCCACTTGCAGAACATGCTATAATATGACAACTTTCTTTTGGTATTCTGTCTCGGCTCCAGGAATGCACCAAGTGATGCATAGAGTAAACATTATCCACTTTGCTGATTTTGATCAATGAAAATGACTGCAATATCTGAATTCCCTCTCTGAATGCAAGTTTACTCCAACTACCATTGGCATTCAACTGGAGCATCTGCTGCATCAGATCAGCCTTTTCTTGCACCCACACATTATCCACAGTCATGTGAGAATTTCTAGTGGCCTGGTCTGATCCTTCTGCAGCTCGACAAAGTATTTCTTCTGTGATGCCTTCACAATGGAAGAAAGAGAATATCTGGAGAATAAAGATAGCCATTGCAGCAGCTTTCTCTTTAGCTGTATGGGGTTGTCTAGCAGCTCTAGCTTGTATCTCATTAAATGACACATCCCAAGTTCCATAAACTGCAAACTCATAATTGGAGGCCCCTTCAAATGTGGGATCATCTAGCAACTGTTGACGGTGCTGACCATACATTTCCAGATACTCTCCAATCTGACAAAGACCACTAGCAATAGCAGCACCAGCTTGGTCAACAGCCAGAGGAAGGAAACAAAGTTCCTTTACTACTTCCTCTGATGTTTTCCTCAAGACTGTGTCAGAGGAATTGAGAAATGCAGCCTTCAAAAGCAATGAAATGGCACTCTCTTTTTCCATTGCCATGATCTCAGCAAAAGCATCAGGACAAATACGTCGCATGTTTGGATTTCGGCTTGTAATCAAGATGTTTCCATGATTTCCAGATGGCAAGTACTTGGTTACCATGCCTGGCTCACAATCAGCATTGTCAAACACAAGTAACCACTCATGTTTGATGGTGGAAAGCCACTGAAGAGATGCCTCTGTAGACTGTCCAGCTCCAGAAAATGGAGTGACAGAGTCATCAACAACTGCTTGGAAACTTCCCTTGATGGTTTCATGACTGGTTGTGTCAATCCAAAATATTTTCCAGAATCTGGTAAGGTTCTGAATATCATCACCTCTTGAGTATAATTAGCTGTGGCATACCTTTCTGAACATTCCTCAAGGAACTTGAGACAAATTTGTGTTTTTCCAACACCCCCAACCCCATAGAGCAGAAAAGCTTTCCGCATCCTTTCTTCACCAGGCTGCACATGAAAGTACTTCTGCAGCCTCTGCAAATGATCCTCACAGCCCACAAAGTTTGGGCTAGAGGAGGGCATTAACTTGTAAACTGGCTTTGGGGTTGGTAAAGATGACATCTTGTCTTGATCTACAGGTGGTCAGATAGTAGAAGACAAAGATGTGGGGATTCCTACATATTGTAGTGCTGTTGTGGATGTTAACATCATGACCAGCTCCTATGTCAAAATAAGCTTCCAAATCACTTGACCAGAAATGGAACAAACGGATGGTTGTGTGTTCAATTATTTGATTCACACCAATGGTCTTGGCCTATTTTCAGGTCATATTCAAGCAACAGCAATGAAAAGATGAGGATATCCATACCATGTGCTCAGATTGTGGTTCATTCTTAAGAGGTGCATGGGTGGAAAGGGTAGCCTGGGCAGCTTGGGCAGCTTGGGCAGCTTTGGCAGATTGTGACTAGTTGGAGGTGATGGTCAATTCATGTCAATCTCAATGAGATCAGGAGGCCTTTACCATGACAGTGGGCTCAGGAAATTGTTGTTCAGCAGCCTGAGTGAGGCCTGCCTGAACAGGCTCAGTGGACTGTGGCTGCTTGGAAAGGTCGGGCATGGTGGGCATGGTAGTTCCACTGCCCTTGTCAGTCCGACGGATGAGTGCAAGGTCATTTGATGTATCCCCCGAGATGTTCGCATACTGGGTGTTGGGTGAAGGCGATCGACTGATGGATCTAAACGTCTCCTTGAGCTTCTTGCCACGGCCTTTGAGACGTTCCAGCATTGCTGATCTCGATGCAGTGACACTGTACGATCGTCGAGATGATGGTGGTTATCGATGAGAGTCGTTGATTATGTAAGAACCTTTTGCAGAGTCCGCCGTTTCTCGTGAAATGTAGAAATCCTAGGATGGTTGAGGGTCACGACTCGTCTTCCCAAGCCATTTGGACTATTGCGGCTGGTGTATACCGCGCTCGTCGGTGCTGGAGCTCCAGAAGTGCATATCCGGACGTTGTATCAAGCGAGCTACGGTGTGCGTCTACTCAAGTTCATCTATGCAGAGCCAGTTCACCCGTATTATCCAGCGATGCATTCGTCGGACTACCACAGCTAGATGTTCGTTTTGACTTTGCAAACTCTATGTGGACTTGACTCACCCTTGGTCAGACCTCTTTTTCCAGCATACACTCGTCTCGCCCTAACTCCCATCCTCATTGTATAGATCTGCCCCATCTTCACAACTGCTCCTCCCACAACCAACCGTCACCCACTTTATTGGTCTCCTCATCCGCCCACATGCACCGTGTGTCTGAATGTAGCTTCGAAAATTGGCGGGCAGTACTGGGACTGCGTGCGAGTCTGATGGTGCTTGCCGCTTTGAAGCCGGTTTGGCTCATGTAGACTCCGAACCCAACACTGAGAGGAGAAATGAAGAGCATGTGTTGGAGGGAGGTTATGTTCTGTTGTTCGTAAATCATTCACTCATCCACTTTTAAGCTGTCATCTAACGCAATCCTTCGCACAGATTGCCGCACTTTTGACGCCCTCGATTGTCGTATGGGCATTGTCGCACCGGCACATTACACTGACCGCTGCAATGCCCACCGCATAGGATGATGTGGAGATCTCGAGGATGAGCGGCGGTCGGCCAAGGCTTCAGCAACAACACGAAAGAATATTGGCTACTTTTTGACTCATTAGTACTAGATTACATCTACTCTGCCAATCAACTTAACATCACATGCTGCCAGTCACACTATCCGCACTCAGTCCTCCCGCTGTCCGCCAAGTCCATCCCGACGCCAATTCCAAGCCCCTGTGTTGGGGCGCTCACGGCCATACTCGATCCTCTCCATATACTCCATGTTCTCTCTCTGTCCTGCTAGGCACATCCTCAGCCTTCATGTCCTAGCGCTGGTGGTTCCGATGCGCAGCCTTTGCTGCGGGACTGCCCTTTACTAGCTCAAATATATCCGAGTGCGACACCGGCAAAGACGCTGGGGACACCCCGTCACTGCTCCCTTCCCCTCGAGCTGGTGTCTATCGTCAGCGTCTGTCAGGGCTGGATTTCGTTGGCATGTTTTGTTTCCATGCTGTCCTTTGCCGACTGGGTAGGGGGCGGGAGGTCGAAGAAGGGATGTAAGCTGATCTCGACGAGGGACTTGCACGCGAGTCCCTTTTATGGCGTTCATGGGTGGCACAGGACAATGGTTCCGTATCTCTATTCAGCAGGAGATCAAGCATGACCTGTATGCATGCTGGGTGTAATGCAACTAGAAGAGAAGAACGGAGAATCGAGAAACCAAGTCTAACGAAACCTCGAATTACAGGTACACTGAACGCCAGAAGCGCTCTTGACGGGCAGAAGGATACAACGTCTGGCAACGTAACATCTCTAAGCTTCGAGAAGCAGCTCTCCATCGCGGATGGGCTCGTCCCACTCTCGTTTGTACATTACATACACTCACCCAAGCTCAAGTGCGACGTTGCAACAGATCGTGCGAACTTCATCACCAGGTTTTTATGCTACACGGCGGTCTCCAATGACATCCTATAATCTCCTTGCTGACAAGATTAGAACATATTCAGAACGACATCCTAGGGATGATAAGAAAAGACACAAGACATTACGTTGCGCATGATGGACTTGAAGGAGGCCGATGCCCGACGATCTAAAGACTTTGATTCTCACTGCTTTTTGGGAGACGCTCTCTGATAATGAGAAGACTTACAAAGATTTCCTGCCCGAAATACACATCGCCACCACTGGGGTGTGTAGTCCACTACTCCTGGTTACTGTTCCGCCAATAATATTTGTATGTTGATTATGCTACTCGGCCTTCTGCAGCCAGACATTTCTAATGTCTTCACGAGCTCTATCAGTTTTCTTTTCTCCCTGTGAAGTCGAGCGAATATTAACAAATCCGCGCAGTACCATCTTGCATCCTTCCACGATCTCGGCTGTCGGGTTTTCACTCCCTCGTCCCATAGCTCTTCAAATTTAAGAAGGCGTCCTTGTTAAGGACCTTTCCAGGTATAAGGATATACCTGTGGGGCATCGCCGAAGAATGAGAGAATACCTCCTTCATCCGCTTCTGCGTGACTGGGTCGACGAGACGCTGATGCATAGGAAATGGGATTTTGGGAGTACGCTGGAAGACAAAGAGGATTAGAGGCTGGCAGACCGGCGGCCCGCTGAATATCTTTGACACGCCTATGTACGCAGGGTTTTATCTCCTACCTTCTTGGACCGCACCACTGGCAGATATCAGCAGGCTAATATATTCCTTCTTTTGAAATGCCCTCCGTTCTCACTGGCCGGACAAATCCCACATACGCAGCCTCTTCTCTCTCTTCCGTGCGCTCGGGGTGTCACAAAGCCCAGATTCGTACCTGAAGACCGACACTGTAGTCAAAATGCCAGTTGAATTCTAGGTTAAATAACCTGGCCACGACATACAGCCCTAACGACCAACCCAAAAGAATCTCCGCGGCACATATCACAGAGCTGCGGCTCATCAAACATATGGACAAGTTTCCCAACACAACTTCCGAGTTGCTGTACACCCAGACTCCAACAGGAACCACGCTATACGTGTCGTTCGACCGCAATCGCGAAGCAAGGGCTCTCAGTTGCGTTCACCCTCAGTCGTCAGACACAAGATATCGGGAGGCACGAAAGTTGAAAACGAGTGACTACAATTTGCCTTTGGGAGACTACCTCAGTCGCCCCATTCGTCCTCAAATTATCCCCCTAGTTACTCCAGTCGCCCTCGTCACATCAGTCTTGGTCCAACTCCTTGAGCACATCATCCAAACCCCGCAGGGCAACGGACATGGTGATGGCGCTGGAAAATACAAAGACATGAGAACTCCAATTTCCGAGCAGCAACGGACTGCCTTTGTATCATCTCGCGATACTTTCACCAGACTGAAGCATCTTATAAGCTTCTAGGAAATAACTGCTACTGGTTTGCCGGACTCATGGTAGACGTTCCAGCCGGGTATCCCATTCAACAGCGAAACGAAGCAGGAAAGATAGCGAGGAAGGAACAGAAGTTAGAAACCAAGGAAGGGATGGCGAAGGACCTGAAGACAAAACCTAGGACCAAGCGACATCATCGTGCCCCTTGTCGAACGTAGCGTTCAAAGGTATTATTCAGCATCCAGATTTTGATGAGTTCGACGAGAACTAAGTACTATCTTGGTTTTGGGGGGAACGGGACAAGAAGCGGAAGAGTGATCGACAAGCGAAGGAGGATGTTGAAACACAGCGGAACTTATTTTAGAGAGGGGGTAGAGGGGGGGGAGACTAGAGGGAGTGCCAGTTGAAGTTACTCCACGCATCGCCCGCTTGACTCATGGCTTGGGGCAGTAGCTTCGCAGTCTGTTCACCTTCCCATTCACTAAATGTTTGTACAACCAATCTTTTCGCTTCACGACAGAAATCATCGATCATATGAGCGGTTGCACCAAGCCTCAGCTCCGAGACGCTATATCGGCTCCTTGACTCGACTCGTCAGGTGCCCACCTGTGTAGAATTATCAATTCATTAAAAGCCTCTCTCAGGCTGGGTCCCGTGCAAGACAGGAATCCCGAACCAGACGGTAGCATCCTGCCGGAAGCCGAAATATTTTTTTGACCATGGTGAAAACAACGCCAAGAAGGCTTGATGTCGTACCCGGCGGCAACAGCTTTAAAGCCTCGAGACAGATAAACGGAACATGAGTGGACGATGATATAGTAATCAACGGATTTTGAGGCGATGACTATGCACTGTATGGATGGAAGTCAAACGTTGTAACCCATGAAAAATCTCAACTGCTCTGGCAAGTGTACAGATTAAAAAGCGAGGCAGGAAGATTTCACCACAGCTTGTTGTACAGAAAGTGGGTATCAACGGCAAGGTATCATGCATCGACTGTCTTTGTTAATACAGCTGACCACCCTGTTGGGCGCAGATTAGCAGGTTCTCCCCTCTCAAAAAATCAAGCTACCATCATAAAAAACACCTAATCCCACATCTACTCCAGCTCCAAGACAGCCAAATCCCCCATCCGATTTCCTACAACGATTCTCCCACTAGCTTCAGAAAGCACGCAATGAGTCAGATCCACTGTTGCACACGATCAGCCCCACCATCAGAGCGAACCACTGAAAAGGATCACCTCGTAGGTCATACGACCCTTGTGAAAACACCACCTTTCCCTCCAAACCCACATATCCTCTCCTATCCAATTCTTCACCATGAAAATCTTCCCTCGAATCATCCTCTTTCGACCAGACAACGACTTCCCTTACTGTAGTCCCTCTCCGCCGCTCCACCCACGCTGCGCGTCTGCCCTGTGGCCCCAAGCTAAACGCGCTTACAAATCCCCGCGAGCTCGCCGCCTGACCTGCCGTAATCCTGTACCCATCCGAATTGAGATTATCCGTCAGACCATTGGGTGGTGCGGCACCCCCAACAAGTGGTGCAGACGAGGCTGTAGGTGTGGGCGTGGGTAATGGTGAGGGGACCGGTGACTGTGACCATGTCTCTACATCTGCTTCGGACTCTGGGGTTGAAGACGGTATCCGAAGAGGAAATATGGCTCTAACATCGATGTTATCCGACATAGGGTATACACCAACACACTCGACGTTGAGAAGAGCTGAAGGTAGAGGCGTCTCTAAAGTCCCATAAGAAGCCTCGGGTCCGTGCGGGATTCGAATACAAAGTGTATATCGAAACAAGCCTTGCAGCACGTCGCTTCCCAAAAAAGTAAGTCCCAGGCATTGCTCCTCTCGGTCTCCTCGGGACAATGTGGAAGAGAAGACGTCTGAGCAAGAAATATCCTTGAAGGTTGTTCCGAAAAAGCGGTGGGTCAGTGTGGGAAGACCGGAGCTGGGGGTCGAAGAAGATGGGAAGTTGAGAGGGAACGCCTCAATGGACCTAGATTTGAATATCACCACATATGGTCCCGCGATACGAGCAAGTATCACGCCGTTCCACTACAAGTGATGTAGGTAAATAAGAAATGGTAACTGAGCACACGGTGAGACCCAAGCACGTACCAACTCTTCGAACTCGTCAGTCTGCATGGATAGCGTTATGCTCTCTTCTGAGGAAGTGGAGCTTTGTTCAGGCCACTTGAAAACTGTGACACGATCGGGGTAGGAAAGCACGACGAGCCTCTGGATTGGGTCAAAAGCTCTTATGAAGCTCCCCAACGCTAGTGGGTTGATGATTGTGTTGTAGACGAGCTCAAACTTGACCTGCGACCGTACGCCCCGGCCAGTGTCAGGGCTGGTAAGCATAACGCGATAGACCATTGAACGGGCTCCCCTTGTGTCGCACGTCAGGAAACATTAGAAGAAAAACAAGGAGATGAATACCTACAGTGATGAGTCATTGACAGCTATGTATGCACACCCTTCATCAACCGACTGTCCATCAGTTCCCTCCGACGCAGAGGAAGGCTGGAACACAGCTTCGAATGACGTCCATCTGGAAGTTGGCTGAAGGTGACTTGCAACCTGGCACCCTGCTCGTTTCCGCTTACAGAACTCCTCAACACCCGATGGTTTCTTTAACCATCGATTCCATACCCCTACTCCAAGATCCCAAACACCCATCACCCCATCAGCGTACACTGCGACGAGCCATCTTTCTGTAGGTCCAAGCAACCTCAGGCCCAAGAGTACGCTCCGGTGAGTGAGCTGAATTAGACTGCTTGGACGACCATGCCGCGGCCTCGGGAGGGGAAATAGCCGCGCGGTACGGTACGCAGTTAGAATGAAGGCTTCCAGAGAGTTCCCACCCGGGAATGGTATTGAAAGCTCTAAATGTGGGTTGTATGGGGGTAAAGGGAGGAATTGTTGTTGACATTTGAGAAGCTGAAGCCAGAGAGATTGGGACTTTGTTGTGGCTAAGAAGGAAGTGCAAGTCTAGTTTGTGAGTTACTTTAGTTACTTGAGAAGAAAGCTACAAGATACCTTGCGTAAAGTCAAGATTTCAGCTACATTGACATAAGACAGTATCGATAGCAGAATTTCGGTTGGAAGGAGGAGGATCATCACAATTGAATTGATGGTTGCCATACAAATTCCTTCTTCTTCGCCTCCACCCCATGGTTCTGTCAATGCGGCAGGCTTCGGATTCCCTGGCCTGCCCAAGTATATGAGGACACTCAGGGATGCCTTGTTCGCTCTGGACAGTACCCTCCAACCATGGCGTCGAAACCTCGCCTCCGGAAATCTGTACTCCTCATCACTTTTCTTTCCGGGTTGGTTGGCGCGATCCTCCCGGACGGTCGACCTCATGGAAATATAATGCGCCCCCCTGGAATCCCTACCTTCATAGACGACACTTCTAATGTGACACCCAGTCTAGACGGCGCTCAGCTTCCTCCATATACGACCACTTATTTCTTCAGCCAGCTCATTGACCATACCCGTCCATCCTTAGGCACTTTCCAGCAACGTTACTGGCATACTTGGGAATTTTATAAACCTGGTGAGCGCGAACCACAACCGCTGCCAGCTAGCATTAACTGTGTTTACAGGCGGCCCGATCATCCTCAGCACTCCGGGTGAAGCTAATGCGCAACGTATGACCTGGGTCCAGCCATTTCTATCTCACAACCTAACACCTGAACAGCATACTTTCGTTACCTCACGAATAGCACAATCAACGGTCGCATAGGTGGTCCCCCAAATTATTACTTGTGAATCACATGTCTAACTTTCCCCCGACGTACAGCCCAACAAACGAACGGAGCTACAATCGTCCTTGAACACAGATTCTATGGTCTTAGCAATCCTTATCCCAATCTCACTGTCGAGAGCCTGAAACTCCACACAATTCAGCAAGCTATCGAAGACTTGGTCTACTTCGCCAAAAATGTCAATCTCCCAATGCCTGGGGGTAACAAAGTCACACCAGATCAAGCTCCTTGGATTCTTGTTGGAGGAAGCTACGCAGGTGCGTCAAGCGCCGGCCATTGAAGCAACACTGATCATGTGGACGGCGGTGATTAGGCGCACTCACGAGTTGGACAATGGTCAAGTGAGTTTCCCTCTACCTTCTTCTGCCGCACTACTGACATCCTGTAGCAAACCCGGGGTCTTCTTTGCCGGTTATGCATCTTCTGGAGTAGTCCAAGCCATTCTGTGAGCTTCTCGATCCACTTCATTCGAGCGCTCCTACAATGTCCATTGTTTAGTAATTTCTGGCAATACTTCGAGCCCATCCGTCAGAACATGCCGAAGAACTGCTCTGCGGACGTCCAGACCGTGATAAGCCACATCGATAAAACCTTTTCTGGTAATGACACAACGACAATTCAAAGCATCAAGGATATGTTCGGCATGGCCGATTTGACCCATCTGGACGATGTAGCCGGCTCTCGTGGGTGCATCTCTGTCACCGAGTTCCACTCACCAACTCTTCTACTCCATATCTAGTCCGCAACAATCTCTGGGACTGGCAGTTATTGCAACCGACCTCTGGTGCGGGAGCCGCATTTTTCAGATTCTGCGATGCATTGGAGGTCAAAGACGGAAATAACGCACCTGTGACTGGATGGGGCCTGGATCATGCGCTCCCTGCATGGGGCGCGTACTTTAAGAACACCTATTTGCCAAAACGTAATTGTCGTTCATTTATGCCCTCCATATTAGAACTCTGAATCTCTCTTATTATAGTCTGTAAAAACGTGAATACAGTGTGAGCTGATGGTACCAATGACGCCATGGATTATAAGCTGATCTTTTCTCCCTAGGGCTTGTTTGGGGACGTACGATAATACACAAGCGTTTTACACTAACACCACCGTAGATAACGCCTGGCGCTCGTGGTTTTGGATAGTGTGAGGATTGTCTTGATTTCATTTTTGTCAGCTCGTTTCACCCGATCTTGTTCTAGATGCAACGAAGTGGGTTATTTCCAGGTAAGACTACTTTCTTTGAAGCTTGCGTCGTCTCTAATCACTCGTCCACAGGAAGGCGCACCGATAAACCATCCATCCCTTGTCACCCGCCTTGTTCAACCCCCTTATGATTTGGTCCGTACTGCTATGAAATGCTGTAGGCTGCGCTGACAAGCTCATGGACAATAGCGACAATGTCAACTAATGTTCCCAGCTGCCTTCCCACAACCACCTAAAGTGCGTATTCAAGAAACCAACCAGAAATATCATGGCTGGAATGTACGAGCGAACCGACTATTTTTCGCCAACGGTATCCGTAAGTCTACACTATCCCATATGTTGGCGTGCCTAGTAACACTAGTCCTGCTATAGGCGATCCATGGAGAGACGCCACTGTCTCTGCTGATGGGATCTACGTCCCGAGCACGTCCCAACAGCCGATCGGATTGAGCGATGGCTTTCATTGCTCTGATCTCGGGACTGCTTCAGGCCTTGCTGACCCTACCATCGCCGCTGTACAAGATGCTGCTCTCGCTGCCATGAAAGATTGGCTCAAAGAATGGAAACCGACCGGCAACTCGTTTACGAAGAGCATCATCGAGCAAAGCATGCAAAGCGAGCCTAGCTTCCCCGAAAATATTCAATACAGCCCCAAACCTATCAATGCGTTCTTCAAGGGTGTGGGCTCGTTCTGAATACGGCGTAGATTGTAGAGGTAGATTTTTGAATGACATTTAGTACAAGATTGATGTGTCTCGCCAGTCGTGCATTACCGATTACAACTGCTCGAATCTGGGCAATTGCAATACCGACCATCTATCTGATCCGAATTAGTCTATCCAGGCGGTCACAGCGTGAGGTCCATGTCTGCTTTGATCCGAGCGCATCATGGGAACTGGAATCCACGAATTATCATCTTCCGAGAGCCAGGACCGCAGCGCGAATGCTACGTTGACGTGTTGAGGTAATATAGAGACGCACAACAGTACCGAAATTGCAAGATTGGGGAAGAGGTCACCGGTCAGCCCCACCTAACACGTGTTCGGTTCTGGCAGATCCTGGCTGGACGCGTGGTATGTGTTATGGGCTCTTGGCCAGAGCGTCCTGTGGCGGGAAAATGACATATATTCCCCTACTTTAGCATCAACGGTCTGGGAAGCGATAAACCAACTCAACGAGACCAAGCCCGGATGGCACAGAGCACAGGCCTCGCCATATCTACGCGCACATGCTAACATCCGGTCTCCAGTTCAATCAAGATTGACCAAGCCAGTAGACAGTCTGTATGCGATGCAAGCCTGCCGGTAGTGCTTCTTGAACCAAACGACAGGTATCTCAGCTCACTTGCACGAATACCTAGCTGAGGATCTTCCACCGACCATTCATCCGAGGCCGAGGGGGGTGGTGCAGGACGTCGACTCCGAGCCTAGTAGAAAATATGTCTGTCTATGCATAAGCGCTGGAACCTCTGGTTCACTCAAGGTGTAGCGTACCTGACCAGGACAATTGCAGGAACGATCGCCCACCATTCGTGTACAACTCATGACTACTATCATCACTTTTATCTCACCCTGACGATCTCTCGATCGCAGAATCATCTGTTTATTGGCCCGAAAAAAGGTCTCCGCGGTGTCGAAGGATTAATGACGGCCGTTCATTGTACGTCGTTGTCATGGGATTTTCTCGCTGGTGTCGAGCAGTAGATTGGCTCCTGCCGTTGGAGTGCAGCGACTCCTCGGGCTCCATAGTCTGAACTACAGGTGACTTGTATCTGCTGAGGAGTTTATCGTTTGAGCTATGAATGTTTTCTTTCCAACCGCGGACCCGACGGCCGCTGGGGGGTGTTCATGATTAGGTCCGCGGATATACAATCACGCGTTCTAAATCGACTGTGTTCTCAAGCTCTTGTCCACGGAGGTATATGTATATCTCACTCGAACGGCGGCTAATGGCGGACGTGCCAGGCAAACGAAGAGAACTGGGCTGGGATACTGCAGAACTGGTGCCTGGAGAGGGTCAACGGAGAATCAAACTGATGATGATGGACAGACAGTCTCCTAACCCTGCATGGAAAGTTCTTTCTCCATGGTCATATGTCGGCGTTCGGTCCCGTCACCGGTAGGCGCATCACACTTGTTGGCACTTACTACTCCTTTCTAGAGCGCTCATCCGCCCCCGCGATATGCCGGCGGACACTGACAGATCTACAACTCAACATCGGGATCGTGGCGGTTGTCCTCCGAGGTAAGAACAGTCATTTACTCCCATACAGACCGTCATATGACAACATCAGTGGAGACTAGTCGTATCACTTCCCCATTATCTTCAGCCCTGATATAAATATGACCTCCGAGTCGTTTCCACAGTTCATTCACATCGTCGCTGACATGTCTCTCGCTCGAGTCGCTCTCATTACTGCTCAAGCTGCTTGCAATCACTTAGCATGCTCACCCCCAGATCCCATGCCGTCAACTAAAGGTCGGTATTATATGGACGAGCTGTATTTTCTTCAAGTCGGGCCCCTCATCTTCAAGGTCTGTCTTGCAGTCTTTCACCCCTGGCATCAACTACCTCATGTCTATCCCCCCATTCTTTCTCTTTTCTGTTTCTTAGACGCAAAAGTTTGTTGTGTGGCTCTGTGCAGCCTTTGAGATATCATATTACCTCATTGTCATATCTCCCCTCGCTTCACCTCCCCTCATCTGCCCGCTCTCACCACACAACACCCTCCACACGACCCCACTCTTCGTCATCGGGGTTCTCGCCGTAATTTTAGGTACTCACATCACAACTGACTGCTTTCAGACCCTCGGGGAGCTCTTCACTGTCGATCTGACTGTACATCCCCAGCACAAACTACTTACCTCACGGTTCTACGCCCATGTACGACACCCTTCGTACACCGGGGCCATTCTCGTTGTCTTTGGACTTACTTTATCGCACCTATCAAGGGGAAGTTGGCTCACAACGTGTGGGGTACTACGGGTCCCCGGCGCGGCCACCCTTGTATGGGTCGTATGGTGGGTGTGGATGCTGTGCGTTGTGTTTGGCCGCGCTGACGCCGAGGACGAGATGATGAGAAAGCTCTTTAATGAGGAATGGGAACTGTATGCCGCGCGGGTACCCTGGAAGTTGTTCCCCGGCATGGTCTGAAAAAGATCCTTCTGCCTTTTCATCCGTTGCAATTCGATCCGTCCCGCTGTATCTGATATTCAGCAGATGCCCCGATTTATGTAGTTATACAACTCCTAATTTTAACCAAGCCACTCCGAGTCATTGTCATTGACATTTACTACACCGTCCTCGAGAGTGCACATAGCCAGAAAGACCACAACACATTAGAGCATGTAGTCAGAAAGCATTTCTACAATATCCAAAGCATATCATTGAACTGTGCAAAGAAATCATGATACCGGTAGGTCGGTATACGGTCCGATTAAGGAACGGCTGGTCCGTACTACCATGGGCATCATGCTACGGCCACCTGCCAAGCACCAGACTACTGTTTATCGGATACGCGTGCAGCATACCTTGCAAGCAAGGTCTCTCAACCCGACAATGTTAGCACGTGTTCGCGCATTCGTTGCCGTCAGTGGCAATGTCATTCAAGTTCAAGCATGCATGTAGTATCCCGTCCAATCCCAGGGGAAGTTGTGGGGTGCTTCTGAGGTTTTGGAGGACTGGCACATTTCCGAGTCAAGTGTAGGCTCCCTTCGTACTAAACACCAGCCTTTGAATGGCGCATCACAGTATCCCGCTCTCGCTGCAACATCATATGACACTGTCTTCAATGGAGCCAACTCAATCTTCACTATCTCAACCTTAATAACAGTGTATTCACATCTATGCCCGCATGTCTCTTGCTCGAGTCGCTCTCATCACTATTCAAGCTACCTGCAATCACTTGGCATGTTCACTCACAGGTACCATTGCGTCGACCAAAGGTCGATATCACATGGATGAGCTGTACTTTCTACAAGTTGGACCTCTCATCTTCAAAGTTTGTCTCATTCCTAATCACCTTTTCCTAGGTTCATTATGCGTTTTAGATGCACAAGCTCATGGTGTGGCTTTGTACGGCCTCTGAAATTATATATCATCTTTCCATCATGTCTCCCTTCCCGTCGCCTCTTCCATTCCCCACTACCTCTATGATCTGCCCATTCTCATCACCCATCGAACTTCACGTTACCCCACTCCTCTTCATCGGCGTCCTCGCCGTAGTCTTGGGCGCCTATATCGTTATAGGCTGCTTCCATACCCTTGGAGAACTACATTTCCGAGTCAAGTGTAGGCTCCCTTCGTAAACGCCAGCCTTTGAATGGCGCATCACACTATCCCGCTCTCGCCGCAACATCATATGACACTGTCTTCAATGGAACCAACTCAATCTTCGCTATCTCAACCTTAATAACAGTGTATTCACATCTATGCCCGCATGTCTCTTGCTCGAGTCGCTCTCATCACTATTCAAGCTACCTGCAATCACTTGGCATGTTCACTCACAGGTACCATTGCGTCGACCAAAGGTCGATATCACATGGATGAGCTGTACTTTCTACAAGTTGGACCTCTCATCTTCAAAGTTTGTCTCATTCCTAATCACCTTTTCCTAGGTTCATTATGCGTTTTAGATGCACAAGCTCATGGTGTGGCTTTGTACGGCCTCTGAAATTATATATCATCTTTCCATCATGTCTCCCTTCCCGTCGCCTCTTCCATTCCCCACTACCTCTATGATCTGCCCATTCTCATCACCCATCGAACTTCACGTTACCCCACTCCTCTTCATCGGCGTCCTCGCCGTAGTCTTGGGCGCCTATATCGTTATAGGCTGCTTCCATACCCTTGGAGAACTTTCCACCATCGACCTGACCGTGCACCCACAGCATAAGCTTCATACATCCCGGTTCTACGCTTATGTACGACATCCCTCATACACCGGCGCCATCCTCATTGTCGTCGGACTCACGTTTTCACACCTTGCAAGTGGAAGCTGGCTAACAACATGCGGGGTGCTACGATTCCCCGGTGCAGCCGTCTTTGTGTGGGCACTCTGGTGGTTGTGGGTGTTGTGTGTTGTATTTGGCAGAGCTGGGGCCGAGGACGAGATGATGAAGAAGCTTTTCGGCGTAGAGTGGGAACTGTACGCCGCTCGGGTGCCCTGGCAGTTGTTCCCCGGTGTGATGTGATATCTTATCTGCATTTCCATCCACATATCATCATCCGATCTATAGGGTGTGCTCCAATGTATTATATTGCTAGTAACATTGGATTGGCAGTTTTGCTGTATCCGTAAATATCTTTTCTTATGGCTTCAAGAGACGAGCTATGTGCCGATAAGCCTTCTACTTACGTATCAATCATTCATCATGACGTATGCATACTCAAAACAAGTGGCTGAACGGCCTTGGGACGGCCAGGAATAAACAATTAAAACTCTTCATGTGCCCAGAATCCATCTCCGAGGGACGTTGGATCAATTAAATCCAGGGTTGTGTATCAGGCAAGAACTTATACGGTAAACGACCCTCCGACTGAAGTTTGAGCTCAATTTACTCGTGCGCCAGCCGGATCTGAGAACCTGGGATCTGCAGTGTGCAGTACATTTCCGCGGACTGTATGTGACGGACAGATACACGATGAAATGAATAAAAACATGTACACCCCCTAAGTCGTAGAAAATCGGGCAAGAATATGCTTAGGTGCAACTAGGAGGGGAATAATCCATTTGTAGGTACTATCTAGTACTTGAGGACGCGTAGCCTATACTTGCGTAGATTAGTCGTGATCAAAGTAGGATAATTATTGCACGATGGCTCGGGGCGAACGAGACAAGATTTTCAAACTCAAATCTACGATAAGGACTAAGCTGTATATCCGTGGCACTATAAACTGTACCAACCTATTATAGCAACGCGGCAGGTGGGGCTATACGTATGCCACGTTTACACATCCCTCCAGGCATGGCACTGCGAGAACAAGTAAGATGAGACATCACGACTGATACAACCTCAGGCTTGCAATCATACAATATATAAGTACCTGCAAAGGCTGATATATAGAGACATAACGCTTACCGCAGAAAGCGTGATTATGGTCATGAATCACTCGGTTGGCCACCTGTATACGTGCCGTTACGCCGAAACAGATACTTGAGGAGATCGCCACCGCTGCAGGCCGGAAGGCAAGAGTTCCCTATATCCAAGAAATTGTCATGGTTTTGGTGTCCGTAGCACGGGAGCGTACTTATTTTTTTTATGGCACTAGTAAGTCGGCAGTGCCATCGTAGGCAATCTGCGCCTCCATTCACCGCCTTGGGTATAGCATTCTGGATACACATATGCGACTCTGGATTGGCATCACTTCATTTCATGAGTCTGACCTACGCGTGTACACGAACCCGCGGCAGAATCGTAGCAGCCAGAACATGCACTGCGCCGATAAACTTGAGGAGAATTTAGTGCATGGCTCATAGTTATGGCACAGGACTCCTCAGGGCAGCGAATTCACCTTAAGGAAGGGAACAAACCCTGGATACCTGATGGCTCGCAATCCTCGTCCTCCAATTGGCACTCTCATGTGCCAAGGTCACTGGACATTCGTTTTGTGCGACAGTCGCGGTAATCCACATAGTCGGATGTGCGACCTTCCTGTTCCTTGTGGTTTGGTGTATTAGTCTGATATATTTCGAAGGCGAGGAGATGACTCGGATAATCGAGTCGGATTGATAAGTCACTAGTACTAGGTTGAGTTCACCCACATTATACACTTTACCGATTCGGAGAATTGAGACGCTGGATGAATATGAATGTTCGGAAGTGGCGAGTGTAACCGAATGAGAGGTCGCGGGGATGGTTGCTCGTTGCGATTAAGCAAGCCAAGAACAGGGCCATGACATCCTCCGCCTATAAACATCGCCGATTGCTGTCAGCACCGGGCCGAGCTCCCGTTCCCATCACTCCGTCACCAGACAACTTCGCTAATTACACTCAAATCCGCTCGACACAACTTGTAGCATGTTTCGACCTGCCCTACGTTCTTCTGTAAGTCCATGAATTCGGCTTAAGGAAGGCTTACCTGATGATTCAACCATTACGATATGCAGTTTGCACACTTCCGCTCCCACCTACCGCTTCGAAACCCCACAACCCTTTCGTCCATCCGGCTCCTCTCCCAAGAAGCACGCTCGCAAATCCAAAGTGCCGTTTCCTCATCCCCTGTGGTGCTCTTCATGAAAGGCACACCACAGCTGCCCGAATGCGGGTTCTCCCGTGCAGTGGTGCAGGTACTAGACCTCCACGGTGTGCCGCTGGAAAAAATGAAGACGTATAACGTACTGGAGGACCAGGAGCTTCGAAATGGAATCAAAGAATTCTCGTGAGTCTTCAGAGTGTTTGCACACGATTTGAGGTATGATGACGGGGATTTTGGTGGTTCAGAGAATGGCCCACAATACCGCAGGTTTATGTTGACGGAGAATTTGTAGGCGGGTGTGATATTCTTCTTGGGAGTAAGTGATGGTTTCTCATTATAAATACTCTAAACTACTTTTTATGTTGATATTCGTGTCCTTTGCCTAGTGCATCAAAACGGGGAGCTCGAAAAACTGCTGGCGTCAAAGAGCATCATTCCTCCCGAAGACGCCCCAGAAGAAACCAAACAATCATCTTCCTGAGATGGCCAGCTCGTCCATATCTGTTATTAATGTTATCATTAGTGGTAGGCAGAAGAGAATTAGCACAGCCCTAGATACTCACATGAGTGTAACATACCTTGAGGGCACATATTCGAGTCTCATATCCTCATCTCAGCGCTCAGCTCTCAGCGTACTCGACAACACTCCCGGCATCCAGCCTTCCTCTTCGTACCTTCTCCCCTTTCGCTCGCAACAAATCTTCCACCGTCCTCAACTTGCCATCTTGTGTACTCTCCTTGAACCAACCCAGATGGTCAGCTATCAAGTGACTGTGGGGCATCAATACACGCTATTCAGGATAGTGTGAGACCCACCGATTTGTGCACCCCGGACATTGAACGAGTACAATTCCGCTTTCATAGGCTCTTTTCGAGAATTCATGCGTCGAGCGCTGAGCACACCCTTTCACAGTGCATGTGAAAGTCATGGAGAGCCTCGGCTCCAACTTTTCTGGTAAGGGTTGAGAACTGGCATTTATAGCCGGAGTCGATGCTAAGCTTCCTTCTGAAGGGCTCGCAAGTTGAGATGCAGTTGAAGCAGATCGAGAGAGCGGTGGAGTAGGTGTGGGAGTCGTAGATCCAGACGATGAAGTAGAAGCGGGAGCGGAGGAACCTGGGGCTGTAGAAGGTCCTGAAGAAGAATAGGCGTTGGCCGAGTTCACAGATCCTTGCAGAACACCGAAGCGTAACCGAAGTTGAACAGTGATGTTGGGGGGAAGAGATGGGCGAGGGGTGATGAGACTACGTAGGGCGGGCGGGAGGCCTGTATTGCGGAATAGGCGAGAAGGCAGCATTGTTGTTTGAGTGGAGGATTGGCGCTGCAAACGTGTTGTTAGCAGTGCGGGACGTACGGTCCGGACTCTCTCTCGTCAAATCCTCTGTATAGAACTCAAAAAAATGCGGGACAAGCTGTGTATATAATTTCAGATTTATGCATGGTTATGTTATGCGTTAGGAAATCTGTCGTTGGTGTCACAGCAGACCCCTGCCCCGGTGAGTTCTAACAAAGCCTACCACACTACTTACGCTGAACGTTCTACCAGAATTTGTAGGGATTCTCAGTCACCAAACTCCATTGGAGTGATAGCCGAGATCTGGAGGGATGCATGGAAAGTGCTACAATGACACAGTCCCATTTACATAAATAGGGTTGTGTTAGAAATTCACTGAGAGCTTCTAACATTTGTTACTAACATTTGGTCCTAAAAGTATTTCTAACGTCATGTTACTAATTGTTAGAAAAAATATGTTACTAAGATGTTACAAATTAATTTCTAACCACGTTAGTAACAAAAATCGCAGTTAGAAAATGTTAAACTCAAGCTATCCGAGGCCACAAACATACACCATATATCACCAGGCCCAATCTACTTGGTCTACTGTCTGCTTGCCGGCATTCTCCGAGGCTCTGGGCCCTCACAACACTATACCGTCGACCCATGGCAACAAGGCCGCTACAATTAGTGTTTGAGCTCCGCGCCCCCGAAAGAATGAATGCTCTCGCGGTCGGGCTATTCAGCTGGGCACACTCAACGTGGAGTGAATCCGATCTTTTGGTTTATTGGGAGTCGGGACTCCGTGATTGAAAAGAACTGCCCAGAGGCATTGCATGTATGTGTTTCGCGATGCTAATATTGAGGTGGTTACGGTGTATATTTTATTTTGATAGGGCCTTGCATATATGTATGAGCTGTGTAACGATCTGGGATGGGAAGAGCTGGCCTCTCCTCGAACACATCATCTCATCGACTCATCCGCCAAACACAACAGAATTTCTACATCTTCTCTCACATCTCAACCAGTCATGATGTTAAAAACACTCGTACTTGGTCCTCTCGTTCTTCTCGCCGTACTCGTGCACCCAATCATGGTTCTTTCACAGCCCATCAGCATGCATGGTGTGCGGCGAGGGATAACTGCTGCCCCCCCTGTTCATACCTTTGAACGCCGGGATAACTCGCATCTCCGGCCGCAGGGTCAGCAGCGGCCCCAGCAGCAACAGCCTCAGCAGCAACAGCCTCAGCGTAACCCGGAGGAGGAGCAGAGGTTGGAAGCTCACATGCACCAACAACTTGACGCTTTGGAAGCATTGACGAATGCCAACGTCTCTCGAGAGCGTTGGGGGGAAGGGATCACAGCCTTGGAACGGGCCCTGCAAGCCCTGGAAAACATAGGGGTGACGCGCTATCGGGAGGTTTTACGGACGATGTGGAGAACCGTCCTAGATCACGATATTGGGGCTAGGCCAGCCCACGCCTCGGCAGAAGAGCAGGCCATCCACGATAATCTTGTGATAGGAGACACGCGCTCCCTCATTACGGCCACCCAAGCCCTAGTCGACAGCCACGAGACGCCCGAATCTGACCGCGCGAGGTATCGTCAGGAAATACAGGTTCTTCAGGCAAGACTCAGAATTTAACTAGATGAGTCCTAGATCAGGAAGCAATTGTTGCTCCATCGGTTCTATACTTACTTGAAGATGTATCGCAATCCACCCGGCTTGGCAAAGCAGATGAGATTAGTTTCGGTTTGAACGGAAGCACTTATAATTGCATACTTGAACTAGGATGAAAAACAGGTTGCATCAAGTGAGACTGAAGAATTGTACCAGTATTCAGGAGAATGGTCTAGGTCTGTGGCTAGCCTCGGGGGGGCGAGAAGGATCGCCATGAGAATCAATTGAGAAGCTGATGTATGGCACAGAGATCAATGTTTGGAAACGATGACATGCCTTCAAGTTTGCGCGTTGCTTTCTGTTCGAGTCCGACCTACCTAAACCGCGGTGAAACTTTTGACTGAGTAACACATGTTCATGTATAAATTTCTAGTTGCCTTCCTTCCGGTCTCTGGTTAGATACATACCGAGAAATCGCTTGATGCAGCTCCCGCTGTG
Source organism: Tricholoma terreum (assembly GCA_003316345.1). NCBI lineage: Eukaryota > Fungi > Basidiomycota > Agaricomycetes > Agaricales > Tricholomataceae > Tricholoma > Tricholoma terreum. The sequence continues at coordinate 4,246 of QFEU01007701.1, read as the reverse complement.
CAACGTTATCTCAATCTGAAACATATTTGGCAAAGGAAAAGTGGGCTGGCTGTCGGTCTTGCCGTGGCTCGGTTAGTAGGCACCAGACGAATATCTCTTGACGGCTACTAGTACTTAGTACTTACTGAGGAGCACTGGTTGAGATGTACCACCTGGGTCTTGTTGAATCGTTCAAGGCGCCGAGTTCCGTACGTCCGTTATGCCGAGGCTATTGTCATATACATATCATGTAACCGCTCATATGATCGATGATTTCTGTCGCGAAGCGAAAAGATTGGTGTGCAAACATTCAGTGAATGGGAAGGTGAACACGCTGATTGGCGCTGCAAACATGTTGTTAGCAGTGCGGGACGTACGGTCCGGACTCTCTCCGTCAAATCCTCTGTATAGAACTCAAAAAAATGCGGGACAAGTGTCCCAATGCTATGTATATTCATGCATGGTTATGTTATGCGTTAGAAAATCTGTCGTTGGTGTCACAGTAGACCCCTGCCCCGGTGAGTCCTAACAAAGCCTACCACACCACTTACGCTGAACGTTCGACCAGAATTTGTAGGGATTCTCAGTCACCAGACTCCATTGGAGTGATAGCCGAGATCTGGAGGGGTGCATGGAAAGTGCTACAGTGACACACAGTCCCAAGCTGTCACCCCATCTTCCAAGCTCCCTGATATGTCCTGTGACTACTAGTACGACCACAAAAACGAGGACGCCTGTCCAAATCCACTACACAGCGTACGGTGATGCTTTCAATCGAATCACCCTGGTGTTCACTTGCAGTGTATCAGCTCTCGACTTGGCAACAACACCTCTTGCCCTCCGGCTCGCAATGGAACGCAATGAGAACATGACGGATGACTCATGCAGAATCGGAATGGCCTCACTGATGGCCCTCTTTCCCCACCATGGGTAATCTTCCGGGAAAATACCACGCTTTCCACTCACCCTGGTTGGAGCACCATTCTCCAAGTCTAAAAGCGGCTGTCTCTTCCTACGAGCGGCATACTCTCCGTCCCATCATCTTTCTCGAGTCGCGGCCCATATCAATCTTGTTTGATTTACAAGGGAGAATGTTGCCAAGACGCCCTACTGAACCGCAGGTGAGGCGGTCTACCGGAGTTTCGAAGAGCTCATCCACTGGATCTTCCCTTGGGTCCGAGCAGATATTCTTCGCAAGTATTTTTGAGCGATCCATTGATGGATTGGATCTAGGAGGAGCCACAGTTGTGGACGTTGTTATTCATACGGAATGCGAGGACTGTTTCCCCACAGTCACCACAGGAAAGAAGGGATAACCTACATTGTCAGATTTGATGTATGTGCGATAACGTTGATGTGGGAAGGGAGGCTGTATGCGTGATATTTCTGTCCCATAATCCCCAGCACTACTACCTTGAAATACTCAAGCAACTCTGGCTATGGAACCCTCCACTAGGTACTGTATATTGGCGTTGTTCATCCTGTGCACAGCATGCGTGGTTGTGGGGGCATTTTATTCAACCATAGTTGGGTTTATGGTCCTCAACAGCACCTCTGGTGGTGCACTTCTGGCCAAACTAGGTAAAATCGTCAACCACATTGATAGGCGGTTGTACCGGGTGGTCGTTGTCGGTGAAACTCTCTGCATAATAACCGCCAATCCGGATGTAGCATGTATCGGGGTCAGTCAGCTCCATCAATGTCATGACATTACACCACTAATTCGAGGTCATCGATAACCAGGGTCGACTCGCTCTCTACACCCAAGCCATTTCCCACGTAACCCTTCTTAACCCTACAAGCAGCTCCTACCGGTGGGCTCTCGCAACAACCTCCCTCGCATTTGGTTTTCCCGCACTATCCGCCAGTGCCAACCAACTATCACTCTATCACATCATCCTCGCCGCAAAATTCCAAAGCCTACCACTGATCCTCACCACCATCATAGAAATCAAATCACCCTGGTACCGTGGGCTCTACCTATTCATCATCAACCACACACGCTGGGTTGTCAACTCCGCTATCCTACTCTGGTATTCGTTCACTGCTCCTTGTTTCGGCGTGTAACATGTATGTACGCATACTTCACAGTCGGGGTCGGGTACGCTATCAAGCGTTACTTCCGTCTTTAACATCACTATAACTCTGTTGTTTCTGGCCAACAATCTCTTCCGCACATGGTTCAACCACACAGTACCATCGCATCGCCCGGGACAAGATGTAAAATGCCTCAGAGCTGTCACAAGTTTAGGAAATTTCTATTGGGCCTATACAATAATTCACCTGCACCACTGCCGCTCTGCCACACAGCATCTCAATTGTTACCCCTACCCTCTACTGCAGTGACTCCCGGGATAAGCCGCCTCTAGCAAAAGGCACGCGTGGAAAAAGCAGATGTTGTCGGCGCCCATACCCAGAATTCCAGCGCTATATCATTTCGTTAGCATTCGGGATCATGTTGATTTGCAATATTGAGCAGACGATTAGGCTCAATACTGTAGGTCTGGGTGAAAGGTGTTGAACATATGGACAGATTCTTACCTTCATGCTGACAGTTGTGCCGGTTGTGCAAGTATTGCAGCTGCTAGGGGTATTGCATGGATTCAAACACAAGACCCGCCAAGTTGAAAAAGGATTAGTCTATATCGGGCTGCTCATTATGATAGTATCGACTCGTGATATGAGACTATTTGCGAAAAGGCCAATGCTTGACTCATTCATAGTGAAACGAGTGAAAACATGTACTTAGAACTTCAATTGCAGAGAACTGAATAATTGAGGAATTGGATGCATAACTTGATCTCATAGTGAATGCGTTGCACCCGTGATGCCCTCTGTGCTTGTGGTGGGAGGATCTCAGGATCTTGCAGAACACTAACATTAATGACGAGCGCTGGCGATTTGACAGCTCGAAAGGAAGGTGATATCGGTGACTGACTTTTAATCATGAAAACATGTAGCCGGTGAATCGAAACTTCAATTTCAGAGAACTAAATACTTGGGGAATCGGATGTGTAACTTAACTCTTATAGTGTAAAACTATGCGTCGCTGCGGTCGCCCCCATGATACCCTCAGGCTTCAGTTCTTGCAATGGCGTGATCTCAGGACCCTGCAGAACACGAACACCCTGAGCACTGGTGATTTGACGAGTCGAAGGTAGGTTGGCTAGCAAAACAGGGATGAGGGAAAATTCCTGGAAAGTCAGTAGCGACATAGCATATTGAGCACGAGTGATCTACAGGACAATGACTATCAGCAGGGATATGGGAGAGAAGAAGATGAAAATAGGTAGGTCGAGATACACCAAAGAAACAATCTCTCTAAACCGAGGAATCAAGAAACACAATCCGACATACTAATCGCACTCAACACCCAATTTACCGTCACCCTTGTCCCCTCCCTCAGGAAGCGCCATTGCGGATTCCCGTGGTGGTTCCGCCAGAAGTCCACACCTCTGGTGTCGAATCGCGCCTGATGCCATCCCAACGGATGTAAGAATCAGTACCTGCGAATGACAACGGTTGACGCTTTCGGGCGATGAGCACGATCCATGATTCTTATGGCTGCCAGTGAGAGACAAAGATCAGCATCAGCAGGGCGAGGGGGTTGCGGTGCGGATGTCGTAACATGAGGGTCTGGAGGCGACACGTAAGCAGGAGGTCTGCAAGCAAAAATGGTGAACATGTGCATGAGACGGAAAAGAACCTCATACATCAAGCAGAAGTGACTTCAGAAAGCCCCTCCTTCCATTTATAATCTTCCTTCTTCAGGTACCGACTTACCCTAGTTATCGCAGGGGCCGGAGCAGCTTCTGGGAACGAGGTGGCATGTTATCAGTCCCTGCTCCCCGGTTGAAATTGTCACGCAAAGTCAACTTGTCTATCGTTCGCTGTTGAGGACGTCCCCAAGGTGGCGTCTACAGGAAAAAGACAACAGTTGAAACTCGAAAGCAGAAACATGAAAAATAGAGTACCCATCGGGCCACCAATGCCAAATTGACCTTGTTCACCAAGAATGCCATGGCGAACCTACAGAGCTCCATATGGCAGGGTTGTGCCAGGAACATGAGACTGTCCTTTCCTTTTCTTTTCCTAGCAGAGAGAAGCGGCCGGAAGTTCAGTCGTGTTCGAGGATGGAAGACTCGATCAAAACAGAGCCTCTCTGATCATCCAGTGCCCCTTGTTGGATTTATCTTCAAGATGAAGTCAGTGGGACAACTGTGGAAGAAAGATATCAGCACTGTGAACCTGGTGTGATATGAATTTC
>QFEU01007692.1:0-21131 GCA_003316345.1 Tricholoma terreum | reverse complement strand
ACTTCAAAGACATCAGAACACCTGCAGTAAACCACAGAGATTACTCCGCCGCTCCGGTCCAGATACGGCACGTCGGGTCAGTCATATTCCCACATCTTCCAAACATTTGGATTATTGGATACGTGGCTCGGAGCACCTACATTCTCGCGGTCTACCTTTTTACTTCCAGTTATCTCCCAGTCCGTCGACTGAATAGGCCACACGATGTACTTTCGAGTTTCATCTTGGTACATTCATAAATTATCCGAGTCGTCCGTCCGAAGTTGTTAATCGACTTTCAAGTTCGACGTTTCTCGTTGATGTCATGGTTTTTACTATTGTTGCTTCAAATATATTATAAGACAAAGCTATACGCGCTAAAATGATTTTTCTTTTTGTTCTTCAATGGAATTTCATGAGTTCAAAATCGTTCAAGAATCAAGAATCAACCTCATGGGCGAACACAAGATCACAGGTCAATTTCGGATTTTAAAGGCAGACAAAGAAAGGTATCTACCAGCGAGTACAGTATGGGTATGAAAGGCAAACCGGATTGACACGAGGTGATGTATACAGACACGTTCCACAGTACACGGAAACACAGGACGAACAAAGAGTGTAGAAAACACAGCAGGGTGACTTGATAATCACTGCTACGCCTCTTCCCCCTCCTCTCCACCAACAAGCGGCCGCCCTTCTATCTTCTTCATTTCCCTCAAACTTTCTCGCGTTCGGTGACCCGATGGCTGAGGCCCAGACTTCCTCCACTCTGCGGTGGCTTCCGCCTCTCGTGCCAGACGCGCCTCGTACTCTGGGCCCTCGTCGAATTTATACGCCTCGACGCCTCCGCCAGGTGTAGGTCGGAGGCGTTCGCGCGTGCGCACAAGTGGGCGATTGATGCCTAAGAGTCGCCCGCGGTTAGGCGAACCGTCCGTGGAACGCGGAGACCCAGAGCCCAGTGGCTCCAAATCTCCCTGGAAGCCAACATCCAGTCTGTGTTCAAGACCGAGCGAACTCGGTGCATCCCAGGTCCAACTGCCTGTGCCCTTGTCATCAATAACGTGGAGGCTTTGTTTGGACTTCACCACGGAATTCGAGTGGCCACCATCGCTGTCCCAATCATTCGACATGCCATCGTCGTCGGCAATAGTCTCATCCTCGGTGACATCGGATTCTAGTGTGTCGTAATCCTCGTCGTCATCCGAAGGAAGATAGCTCTCGTCGTCATCATCCTCTTCTGGTGCACAGTTCCACAAGACAAACGGCGTACCATCCTTATCGCTAGTATCCACAAGACCGCCAGGCCCCGAACTCGAGTGGTCCGCGGGGACGTGGGGCACAAGTGCCAACTTAGGGCTCCATATGGATGCCGCGTCTCCAGCCTCAGGTGAAGTGGCCGCAATGTCAGACCTAAACCTCTTATTCCCATATGTCAGCAGGCTTTGACAGCTTGTTTCAAGACTCGTCGAAACCCTGATCGACCTCTCCACCTCCCGCTCGCTCTCCTCGTCGTCATCTGCCCTGCCGCGCTTCCGTGATGGCGAAGGTGGGATAGAGTCCATAAGAGTAGCAATGCGGGGAAGAGATATTGGGCTAGAAGGTTGGCTTGTGCGTCGAGATTCCGGTGGGGAAGGTGACATCCTCGAGCGTTTACGAGAGGGGCCAGCAACTGGCCTACTGGGCGAGCTTTCGTCGTCTGCGTCTTCCCGTTCGTCGGCTTCATCATCGCTGAAGGTTGTGAATGTGCGCTTGAGCTGTGGGGAAACAGGACCATCCAAAAGCACAGCTCGAAGTTGGCTGAAGAGAGTTGAGAAGGTATTGTGACGTTAAAGAGATGAACATACGATTGGAAGACATTAGGCATAGAGCCCTTGGCTCCATTCTTCGTTTCTGCGTTGTCTGAGTCTCTCTTTTTTGAGGGCGATGCACTGTAAGCGACAGAATTGTCAGTGACCGGGGTTGGGTATAACAGTGGTCTTCCCGGCGGACGCTCATCCCCGTCATCCCCGTCCCCATCCTCATCGCTGTGCTTTTCGCTATCGCGTTCTTGTTCTCCATCCTCAGCCTCCTCCTCCTCGTCACTGGTCCTTTCCTCGGCAGCTTGCGTTCCCTCTGCGATTAAGGCGTTCACTAACTTATCCCCCAATACACATCTCAACTTTTCCACGCACGCTTGGAACGCCACTTGCTCTCTGTCCATCAGGGCACGCGCAGTTATCAGATCATAGAGTGCGTCCTGTGCGTCCCGCTTTGTTTCGCCCAAGGATTTCACCAACTCCTTGCGCCCGCGCTGGAGGTCCACTATCATTTTCTCAAGCCAGGGCGGCCCAGGAGAAAATTCCCTCGCATCGTCTTCATCCTCTGCTGCTTCGCCATCGCCTTGCAGGCTACGGGCATGGGGGCGAGGTCTGGGAGGGTAAACAAATTCCATTCCGGGCTTGGGAGGTGGAGCATCGAAAACGTCAGACCTTGGTGAGTGGGGAGCAGGTGAGGGCTCCCGTGATGGACTAGAGCTGTACGTATCGCTTGGAGTTGGGAAGCGTCTCGTGGGGTATAATTCCTCAGGTATGATCGGTGATGGTTCCTCTTCAGTCGGTGATGCATGTCCTTCGATCGGTGGTACGTGCTCTTCTGGGACTTCCACGTCTTGATGGTCAGACTCGGGAGTAGAACGTTCTTGGAGGGTGATAATTTGGGCATGCTCGCGAACGAGGGGGCGGGCAGGAAGACCGTATGATCTCGGATGGGAATGTAAGACTTGACTCGATGGCCCGGGAGGTTGTGTCGATGACCCAGCTAGCTCGGTGTGACCAGTGATGCGGATACGGCCATCTCTGGCACGCTCGAATGAGAAGTGAGGAAGAATGGCGATGGTCGGCTCAGCCCCTGGGTGGAGGGCGCAAATGCGTTCAAGCATTTCCCCTCTACTGAGATCGGTGGGAATGTCATAGTGCTGAAGAGAATATCAGTTGTCGAGAGGATATGGAGGAGGCACAGACACTCACGGCAGCGTACTCTCGGATATATCGATCTTCCTGGTGAATCAATTCGCCACAGGTCATAAAGACGGGGGCGGCGGGCTCGTTGCCGTTATTAATCGACATGTTTTTGGGAGATAAATGGTCTTAGAAGTTGGGGTGAAGAGAAGAGATGTAGAGAGTAACGGTTGCCTGCTTTTAAAAAAGCAGGGACCGCGTTGGCCTTACACAAGATGGTGGCCATAACCGTATAGTTGGGCGAGAACAATACGGAGTCGTAAATGACATTTCCTGTTTGGGAAGTGTTGGAAAAAAACTCCGCCTCATTGTCCTCTAGATTTGCTTTGTCCTGACAATGTTGTTGGCAAAACTGGTGTGGCAGAACTTGGTGTAACTAGGATAGGGTCTAGGATTTTGCGTTTATTGTATAGATATAATCTGATCAAGTAGTAGTAGTTAGCTTACCGCGGCAGTCTGGCCACGCACTGTCGATGAAGATGCAATCGCAACCTCACGTATCCCCGTCGCGATCCTAATGATCTTCTAGCAATACAATGGATCGCTTCACTTGCTTCACCATATTATCGTACACAGAAACCTCTTGATCCTCGTTCTGGAACACAACGTGGAACAAGTTTAGAATATCTAGAACGAAATTAGCCCAAAAGTTAGATAGAAGGGATATTGCGGTACTTGGGTGTTATTCTGTTGGGATGCTCCTGCGACAGCCCAGAAGGATATGATCATCGATATCACTTCCGCAAAACGTGAATTTCTACTCGAATGATCTCGATTCCCCATTTCACAATGGGGATGAAAAAGTCGATGTGTCCTGCTGCCCCTGCCCGCCATGCAGATGCGAAAGACAAACATTTCCGCAAGTGACGGAAAAGACGGAACGATAGAACTCGTCTTGGTATTGTGATTCAGGTAGTGGGTCCATGGACATGGCGCCAATACGGCGGATCGGGATTTGGAGCTGAGAAGGCTTGAACCTGGAGATAACCTCAAGGGACATATTGAAGATGGAAGTAAAATGGGGCATGTCGTTCGTAGGAAGAATCCAAGTGGGGTTTACTAGAAATTTCACCAAGAATGCAAGAGCGCGCGGAGGTACCGATCCGCAGAGATCGAGATCGAACTGATAGTGATTTGGGAGTAGCTTGTAATTCTTGTGCGTGTATGCCGACCTCCTAGCCCGCCAAATTGGAGATACTGATGTGGAGGGGGGGCAGCCGTATATAAATGTTGTGAGCGGGGGTGGCAGATTGAGGGACGTCAGCTGGAAGTTCCCAATTTGAATGCAAAAGATCGGCCAACGCCAATATATGCCATTGTGCTCTGATATTTGTAAATTACACACTTCGCACCTTGATATCGTCAAATGAAATCTTCTTCCAGTGCTCTCCCCGTCTTTCGAGGTTCGACCTCGTCTTCATCGACGTCAAAAAGCGAATCATAAGAACGTGCGGCCTTCTCAGCTTCACGCGCTCGAGCCAACTCAATGTCAGCTTTCTTCTGTGTGATTGTAAGAACATGGTGAGAGCGCAGTGTTGGAGAGTCAATCCACCTGTTCCGCTGCTGCTGCTCTGCGAACAGCAGACTCCACCTTAATACGATCGACCCTCTCTTGTTCGTGATCGACTTCTTTTTCGACTTTTGTCTTGTTCAAGCGATTTACAATCACGTTCTCGCGCTTGGCGATATGAACTGGAACGGAATATCAACGCATTTTCTTGGCCGAAGAGACGATTATTTACCTCTCTTGACCTGTACTGTATCCCATTAATGGTAATGTCCGTTGAAGGAGAATTACAACGCACCCGTTTATCGTTGTGAAATGAAACTTGGCCTACCGCCATATCTCCAGTTTTCTAGCGACATGGTTCTGACAAAATCCTCTCGATCGGACGAACGCAGTAAACGCACTTTCAAGTTGTCTCCTGGGGTATATATGATGGTCAGATTATCCTTCTTGTTGCCTGTGTTACAGTTCATAAGGTTATGGGTATATGTAGCACGAGATGCACACCTTCGATCGAGTTCGCCTTTACAAGTTGCGCACAATCCGCGAGCAGATCCTCGGGTATGCTCTCCCAAACCATCCCAACTGGCATGCGAAGATAGACATGAGCGGATGACAGCTTATCGACATGGAACCAGATATCTTGTGGCCAGGCATATCGTATCAAGTCTTCATCTGGAGCCGCAGCCGTGTTATGGATAGATCACTGCCATAAGGATGCGACCAGACGTACTTTCCACTTTGTCCCGGCCCATGTACAACGTCACCGGGGGATCCACGGCTAATGCTGGTGTGAGACTTCGTTTCAAAGTCCATTAGGGGCCATCGTACCCGTAGATGTAAAGAACAGCACCATAGTCGAGGAAGACGTGAAACCCCGTGGGAACTCTGGGCTTATATATATAATCGACCCTTTGCTTCTTTAAACGACCACCTCCTTCGATCTCTGCTGCAATCCCTTCCGTTGTTTACCCACTGGTCCAGATACCGAGTATTGCTGGTATATTATTGCAAGTCCTTTCCGTCACTATCTCGAGTTCAAAACCCTGAATTCGTGCCAGAACTACTCATTCAAAATTCAAACTTGCCGCAAAAATGCAACCTGTGCCCAATCGGCTAGGACTTGGTCTGCGTCCACCTTTGCCGTCTTACGGCCAGGGTCCCTCAATATCGGCTCTCGCACAGCAGCAACAAATGCAGTTTGTTCCTCCCCAAGCACACAAACAGACCACCCTTTTTGTTGGGTCAATATCTGGTGGCATCACCGATGCTTTTCTCAACCAACTACTCTTGGTTCGTCTGCCACTCTCCTCCTGTAAAATCCTGCATCTGATTTGTCTATACTAGGCATGTGGTCCTATCAAGTCATTTAAGCGCCTAATCACACCTGCGAATAAGCCACAAGGTTTTGGCTTCGCAGAGTTTGAGGAACCCGACGGTGCGCTGCGTGCACTCGCACTAATGAATGGTATAGAACTGCCGGCGTTGGAGGATGGGTGCGCAAACAAGAAGTTACTGGTGCGTCGGATTCAGTCTTCTTATTCCCATTCAAGCCTACGTCCATCATGACAGGTGAAGGCGGATGAGAAGACAAGAGCTTTTTTGGACGCTTATAAGTCTCAGCGTATGGTTACTGATGTCCGTCGTCCTCATTTGTGTGTGCATGTCTCGTTATCTGATCGATTTAATTTCCGTTAGGCGGATGAGGCACAGCTGAAGCACTCCAAGGCAAAGTTGGATGAGCTAGTCGCTGACATCAACCGCATGTCGCAAGATGCCGCAAACAATGGTCTCATTGACAAAGAAAAATACGTAATTCCACCCCATCTCCACGATCTTCATGAAGCCGATCTACCAGAGACGCAACGCGGTCTAGTCATCTCCGAAATCGCCCAGTTCCGCGAACGTGCGGCGAAGCGGGAGCGTGAGAAATTGCGGGATGTAAGGGATAGTATCCCAATGACAGGGGCTCCGAGTGGGCCCAAGATTCGCGAATGGGGGAAACCACAGCAACAACCGGCCCAACAGCAACAGCAGGCTCATCCATCTGTGGGTTCTTCGCAACCACCCAAGCAGCAAGGGTTTGGCAAGGGCGCTCAGGGATATGGTAAACCTGTCGGATTTGTGAAAGCGGAGGACGGTGGATCGGGTGACGGTGGGGGTCGCCATATGCCTGGAAAAGGTACAAAAACGGATGAGGAGCTGGAGGCGGAGAGGAAAGAGAGCCGACGTCGCGACGAGGAGGTCTCGTTCCGAGATGTGAGTGTTTAAATCATGATATGTTCAACTGTAGACTCACGCATTGCAGCGCGAACGTCGATATGAGCCACGAGAGCGAACACGTATTCAGGCACTTGAACGTGCCATAGCTCGCGATCGTGCGACTAAAGAGGCGGAGGAGCGTCAGGCTGTTGAAATGCGATCTCGTTTGGACATCTGGGATGATGACGAAAGTGACGAGATGTTTTACGTCGATCGGTGCGTTTTTTATTTATTTTTTAATTCAGATTAAGGCTAATTAATATTCATGTCTTTCGAAACAGAGCACGGTGGCGCCATCTTCGAGCTCGACGGCTGGAGGCAGAAGAGGCGGCAGATGCCAAATCGCGACGCTTCGAAGAGCAGGAAGCAGAAAATCTGAGGCGAGAGTCGGAGGACTTCTTGGCTCGTCAGATGGATGAGATGCAGGCTCTAGCCGACGAACAAAGAAAGGCCGGGCTGCTACTGGATGACGGTGCGCCAGTCAGGTTAAATGTCTCTATTGCGCCTCCTCCAGGGAAGGAGGCTGTGAATAAAGAGAAGGCCACGGCGACGGTCTTTGGACAAGAGGATGAGGAGGAGGATGGGATTAAGAAACGTAAGGTTCCACTTGTGAAACTTGATTTCAGTGTGGCAGAAAGTGGAGAGAAGACCAGAGAGAGGGTGGAGAGGACTAAGCTCTTGGTTCCGCATGACAAGGAGACATTGTTCAAAGCGAAAGTTAGATGGGATGGTCTATCCGATGTGAGTTTTTCTGACGTTTCTGGTTCCAACCATTCGTACTGAGCGATGTTTCTAGGCAATTATAGACCGGAAATTCGAACCTTTAGTGAAGCGGCTGATGATAAAATACCTTGGAGAGATGGAGGAGGACTTGATCATGTTTGTGCTCGAGCATCTCAAGGATCACAAGGGGCCGCAGAAACTGGTGGAGGGCTTGGCGCCGGTGTGTGGAGTTTTAATGATCAATATCACCACATTCTGACAGATTTTATCAGGTGTTGGAGGAAGAAGCAGTCGAGCTTACTATCAGTGTGTGGCGGCAAGTGATTTTTGAAAGTATGGCATATGGCGAAGGCCTCCTGACCGAAAAAACACTTGTGGACTAATGTTAGTGCTGATCGGGGGCGAGGGGGCTGTAGTGAGCATCATTTTCGCTGCTCTTCTGGAGGGCGCAGGTGCGTTATGTAGCATTGGGTTTTTTGTTCCTGCTGAGGTGCACGCACGGCATTTTCGTGAGTTGCTAGTATTATGACATAGCGCAGGCATTAGGCTGAGATGAGGTAGGCGCCTGGGGTGTGTGTGTGAGAAGAGATGGTTATCGGGATGTGACGTGAGTTCACCACATTCGATCCTTTCAGAAATGTAAATGATACTACTTTCTTCTCACGTCGGAGCACCCATGAATTTACATTCAAATGTCATGACGTCAATAATAGATTATTCAGTTCTTGATGTGTACCACAAATGCCGAGGTGAGTGCTGAATAGCCTTGTGCTCACGAATTTTTTTTAGCAGGACCGAGTGTTCCTCTCGGTTGCCCCGTCGTGCTTATTGCAATCGGGCCTTTGATTCAATATTGCGCCAACACCAATCAGGGGAACTCAGAGTTGGCATAGCAGTCATTTTGTATCGACTGTGTTACAGGCACCAGGTCGAGCGACCATCGCAGCAGTTGTTAGTTTTTGTCGAGCGTATGGCACTTGTGCGGATAATTGGGCGTTGTGCATGTTTACTACTCGCATGTACTCCTGCCGTTAAGAGCTAATGCCTCGTAATCTACCCTGAAACTCCCCAAACCTCGCACCCCCCAAGGAAGACATTCAGCTCAGTTGAAGATACGAAGCGGCCATCACCTTACGGTTTTGGACCTTGTTGTCCTAGTACTGCCACCTTCCTAAGTAGATGCGCTCCGCCGCTGGTCATACGAGGTCATATTGCGCTGGTTACCCAATGATCGTTCCCACATAGAAGACTGTCAATCAGGTGTATTTGCTGCCATCAGCCTGAATCAGGAAGTTAACGCCTGATTTCTGGTACATACTGATGAGTTTCCCGGGATCTGCCTGATGGGACCACTCGCTCACTGCCTTCAAGTTGAGCTTCGGAATCTCATCTCAGCAGATCCTCTTCCGGTTATAAAGCACCATGCCCCCTTGGTCTAGCATCTGAAAATTTTATAGGCGTTCAGCATCATGCTGACAGCTACCCTCACGACTCTCGCGTGTCTGCTCCATCGCAGTCTCGCTCAATCAACCCCAATATCCACCGTCACAACTGCTACTCCAAGCCCTACTGCTTCCCTCACCAACCCATTGCCATCTCAAGCTGTACTTCCTCCAAACCAAAGTTGGTGTCCATCTGAGATATTCTGTGCTGGTGCTGTACGTCGTGTCAGTCTCTCCTGCGGAAGTAGTGTTAACGTCCAAGCCAGCTCCTGCAAACAGTGGCCGTCGCAGACCTATATCCCGACGACAAAACATTCGTTGACAAAGTGTGTATACCCGAGCATACATCCTCTAACTTCGTTTAATATGGATTCACAGCCAACGAGTAAACAAGCGCAGAACGTACTTGCGGACTTCCAGAGCATCGGGTCAAATGGAACATATGGCGAGATTGTAAATTTTGTCGACAATGATTTCCGAGGAGAAGGTCAAGAACTCGAGGCGCTTACGCTTTCCAACTTTAACCAAAATCCTGAATTTTTGAACAACGTTACCGCTTCGCCTATTCTCAAGGCGTTTGCGCAGACTGTCAATACCTTTTGGACTCTTTTGATCCGAGGGACCAATGACTCGGTAATTTGTCCGGAAGGAGCGCAGGCCCCTTGCGAGAGTTCTTTGATTCCGCTCAACCATACTTTCGTGGTACCCGGTATGCATCGCCCGATCTCTGAGCGAACTTGGTTTTGATATTTCTCTTCAAGGTGGACGTTTCCGGGAACAGTACTATTGGGACAGTTTCTGGATTATGGAAGGGCTGATCGAGTCTGGATTGTTCGATATTGTCAACGCCACGCTTCAAAACTTCATGGATGAGCTTGAGCAATTTGGGTTCATCCCGAACGGTGGACGCATTTATTGTACGTTCAATATGTCCGTCGTATCTGCCCGTGCCCATGTTCTTGTAGACTTGAACCGTTCTCAGCCGCCGGTGTTCATACAGGTTATTAGTCTTCTCCCTTTGTTGTGACGGAGTTGACTTGGACTTTCTTAGATGCTGTCGCGATATGTTACCACGAGCGGCGACAGCAGTATTCTTACGCGCGCCTTGCCTTTGGCTGAGGTATGACCTAAGCTTGCTCACCTTTCTACGATTTCATGTTGAATTATGCTGAGTGCAGAAAGAACTCAAGTGGTGGAGCGACAACCGCTCTGTTAACATCACCAGTCCTTTCACGGACAAAACGCACACTATGTACCATTATTCAGTGAACAACTCGGCACCTCGCCCCGAGTCATATCTCACTGGTGCGTGTAAAGCAATCTACTATATGCTCATTTTTCATTTCCTTTCTCAGATTATTTGACGGCCAATGGTCCCGATATCCAAACCCCGTTGAACGATACTCAAAGAGCTGCATTATATGCTGAACTTGCCAGTGGCGCAGAGACCGGTATGCACGTACCGCATCGCGTCATTGTCAAGTGTTTCACCCGGTATATGTGTTAGGGTGGGACTACACTGTTCGTTGGTTCCAACAGACCGATGATGGGAGTAACGATGGTCTGAGGAGCTTGAATGTGAGAAACACTATTGCGATCGATCTCAATAGCATCCTTTGTAAGTTGTGTCCGTGGTTGGGAACAGGGCTCGCTAACAAACGTTCGGTTGAAAGACAAAGACCACGTCGTCATGGCCAGTCTATACGGATCGTCCAACAGCTCTGCTGCGAGCAGCCACACCGCTGCTGCACAAGCGCTCCGAGACGGCATTATAGATCTCATGTGGGATTCTTCCAAGGTACATATTACCTACTCCGTCAACCTTTGATGTTAATTCTTCACACTCAGTTTGCTTTCTACGACTTCAACCTCGGGACCAAGGCCCGAAACACCATCTTCTCCGTTGCAACATTTTATCCCCTCTGGAGCGGCATTATCCCTGACGAAGTCCTCAGCGGGGGAGACAAAGCCTTTGCCTTTTTCTCTTCCCTCAACCTTGTCATGAACCGGTACAACGGAACCTACCCCTCCACATTTATCCAATCCGGACTGCAATGGTGACTACTTCCACTACCTTTGACATCTAACATCTAACGTCAACGACGTGAAGGGACGCCCCCAACTCCTGGCCCCCGCACATCTACATCATCCTGCAAGCACTCCGAGCACTTCCCACCAACATCACCAGTGGAGCCCTCCCCATACCCAGCGGTGATCAATCGACCTACAGCCTCATTCCGGCCGGTCAGATAGCGCTCAATGAGTCGCAGCTCCCCGGACAGCCGATGCTTACAGGCAACAACGCGACTGCGACTGGTGCGGCGGCAGATATCAATATGTTGAATGGGACGGTGATTAATGGTGGTAATGCGATCAATGGAGAGGGTTGGGCGCAGGCATTGCAGAGAGAGTTGGCGAACCGGTACATGGCGAGCGCATTCTGTAGCTGGAGGGCTACGGGTGGTTCGATACCAGGGGCCGTGCCGAGGATTTCGGATGCCGAGTTGAATGTCACGGGGAGCATTGGGAATACTGGAAATGTGAGTTTGATTTTCTGAGGATCTGGGATTCAAGTGGGTCATTCTGAATGTGTGTTTGAATGATTACGTCTAGATGTTTGAAAAGTTCTCGAATATGGATATTGACTCTGCAGGTGGTGGTGGAGAGTACACTGTTCAGGTGTGTATCACTCCCCTTTCCCAGAACTACGAGTGTTGAATATACTGACAGGCTGGATTCGGATGGACGAACGGAGTTGTTCTCTGGATTGCAAGCAATTACGGCGCTGTCCTGTCGGATCCTCAGTGCCCTCCCCTACTGGTTAATGCGGGTGATTCATCCAATAGTGGTGCTACTGATGTCAGTCTGCCGTATGTCGCGGTGATGTTTACTGTCGTGATCGGAGCTGTAGTGCAGTTGTTACTGTAGACTCATTGGACTGGGCTCGAGCCTTGGAATGGGCAATTTATTGTTAATTTTGGTGTTTGGCCAATAAGTATGAGTCCAGTGTTCAATGGGTCAATGACACAAACATGATATTTCCATTTGCCTTTGCTCCTACACACCTCATTCAAAATTCTGAGCACACATTGTATTTAAACTATAAGGTAAGGTTCCCTGATTTTATGATTCCATGTCACATAAATGTTGATTTTGGGTAGGAATGGACTCGAGCACATATGTATTGGTGGATGTTTTTTCTGGACTCTCTGTATCATATTAGGCCTATTTGAAAGTGTCCTTAGCTACATTTTGTGGCATAGGTAGATAAACATAGTCCTACAACTCCAAAATGTGGTATGGCGAGTCAATGATACATATTCACCGAATTCTCGATCGATCGCGAGCAGATGTCGTGTTCGTCTATATATATGTTGAAAGCTAAAGAGTACAAGTTGATCTATAACATAGCGAAAGCGTGCGTAATGTAGTTTAATTAAGGTTCCATAATAGATGGACTATGGGTTTTCAGAGATACCCGTAGCGGACAAATGACTCATCCCATCTTGTTGAAAGAAATCTTGTAGAGTCAGCGGTCGTAGATGGAAGCCCTAGAGCCATACAAGGATTAGACACATGTGACAAATGTAAAAAAATGAGGTCTCATACTTCCAGTTGACCCTTCTCCAGAGTTTCCGAGCTCTCAGCTGCCTCGCGCATATACTCGCGCACCGGAACCATTGCCGCATTCCGACACATCTCTCGAAGATCTGAACCCGAGAAACCTTCTGTCAGCTCTGCGAGTGCTGGCAGAGGGAATTCGGGTGTAAGTTTTGTGTCCTTCAACATCTGCAAGAAAAAAAGGTGTTTCAGTGAATACGGTAATTTCACGAGGAGGGTCACGGACGAGGGACAGGATTTTCAGTCGTTGGTCAGTTTTGGGGAGCTGGACTGCGAATCGTTTAGGCATGCGTCGGAGGATAGCGGTATCGATGTCTGTTGGTCTATTCGTAGCGCCGAGCACGAGTATCCGATCTGACGCGGACAACAAGCCATCCCATAACCTACACCAGTGTCAGCTTATCCAGGCAACGACTGAAAGGACAGTCACCCACGTCATGAACTCTGCCTTCATCATGCCCGTAACTTCATGGTCCCCTTTCGTTCTCTCTCTCAGAAAAGAGTCGATTTCGTCTATGAAGATTATGCTCGGTTGTGTCTTCCGCGCAAGGCTGAACATGCCGGCAACTAGTTTGTTTGACTCCCCGTACCACTTGTTCGTTAGTACAGATGCAGATATGTTGATAAACGTCGCTCCTGATTCCTTGGCGAGTGCTTTCGCAAGCATTGTTTTCCCACACCCTGGTGGACCGAAGAGGAGAACCCCCTTCGGAGCGCCAAGAAGCGAGGAAGACGAGGTGAAAAGATCAGGATATAGCAATGGATATATGATTGATTCGCGGAGAGATGTGATGATGGATTCGAGTCCCCCAATGTCTAAATGCAACGATGATAAGTCCGCGAGAAAGGGGATAGACTTCAAACGGACCAGTGAAGCGGATATGTATATCATCCGGATGTATCACTTCGTTTGCTATTGTCCCTGTTTGAGAGAAAGAATCAGTGAAACCATGGATTATCATCTTGATTTTCAGCTGCTGCGTACGTTCGTGTTCGTTGAGCTTGAGACCCACGTGTCCTAGCCTCTTTAATGCCGCCAGCTGCTTCTCCTTCACGTTCTCCTTCTTTTCGTGTGATACACTATCTAGCACCCACTAGTGCCACGGCATGTCAATGGAGAGTAGGACATCACGATGTATTTGTTACAGCTCACTCGCATAGTATAGAACAAAGCTGCCTTGCATGCACCTTTAGCGGGAGGAATAAACGCAGAACACTGGACACACCTGAGATGCGATAAAGAGAGTGACTGTTTGAATCCTTTCATCAGAATTTTGGCTGGGTAAATCGGAAGACTTTGCCCTACCGTCTAATATGGCCCGTTTTGTCGTTGCAGAGACCATGTTTGCAGATTGTGGAACCAAAAGGGGTCTGACACGAGCTCGATATATTACACAGGGGGGCGATATTAGATTCGAATTTGTGGGATGCAGATGCCGACGAAAATCCAAGGAGAAACGTTACGGTAACACAGTCACACTGATGATAACACTCTATAAGAATACAACTTTGATTTATAAAAGCACGACAGCAGATACTATACGACTAGGATGCGCGTGAGGGAATATGAGAAAAGACTACAGTAGCGAGTAGGGATATGAAAGTCAAAAACAGGTACTAATCTGTCATCAGAACATATCAAATGGTATGGAGTCCAGGAATCAAGGGAGGCACAGCCCGGGCCAATGACTTCCTATCTACCTCCCCGGGCTGTGTACCCGCGTGCCATGGGCAGCTCGACCCTGGCAGGTCGCTGCAACTCAACTTTCGTAGACACTGTTTTCACTGAAGGGGTGAGGGTGACCGAAGAGTCAACAGTGGTAGTGCGATGAAGTGGTTCAATGGGATTAGCAGTGTGATCATATCGCCTGGGGGGTGTCGAGCGGGGGCTGCAGCAGAGCATCCGTTTGATGTGCAGACCGAAGACACTCCACTTGCGAAAGATGTGGAGTGCCAAGAGGGATAGGATGGCAAGTACTGTGTGTTGCAATGTCAGAAGAATGCGAGAGTTAGTATAGCAAACGGGACGTACTGAGTACGACGATGATGGAGGCCGTCACTATACGAGACACACCAGAGCCAGTATCGACGCCGCCAGGCGCGATAGATGTAGTGTCATTGCGAGGTACAGGAACAGCAATGACGGAGCAAAGAAGGGCTATAAAGGTTGTAACAACCAACATTGAAGAAGGCTGTAGATCTGATTACGTGGAGAAGTCGAGAATCGAACGAAAGGGTGAAGGTGGGGACGCGCGGGGTGATAATACTGTGCTGTGGAAGTAGATAAAGTTTTTCCGACGTCGAAAAGGTGTCCAGAGGCCGTTATGGAGGGTTTTTGAGGAGAAGTAGGAATGGGGAGACCCCACGATTGCGAGAAGGGCGACATCCTTTTATATGCATGGACTACTAACTGGACGGGGATATTCAAATGCGAACTGGGTATCGATGTACCAACCGGTTCGTACGAACAATGAGGTAAACACGAGGCAGCTTTAGCGCCGAGCGCCGGTAACGAGCGTCTCGGTCACAACATGATCATTGCCGTCTTGTTTTCCGGCTCCCTGGGTCTCTGGCTATTAATCCGTCTTTATGCCCTTTGCCTACGCGCTGCTAATCGTCCCCGACGGTCAGCTGTTTTTTCAGCCCTCGGTATTACAAACCCGGAACACACAAGACTAGTTGGGTTCTTTCATCCATACTGGCACGTATCCCATTCTCTGGTTCAACCCCCTGATCTCAGATCACTTTAGTAATGCAGGTGGTGGGGGCGAACGCGTCCTTTGGACCGCCATCGCTGCTATCCAACGCACCGAACCTGATATCATTAGCGTCATCTATACCGGTGACGTGGATACCTCCAAACAGGCCATTGTTGATAAAGTAAAGGTACATGGTCCGCCGTATGTTCACACTGCCTTGATCAACGTCATATCTCTTCAGACCCGGTTTGACATAGCATTGCGTACTTCCACACTCCATTTCGTCTTCTTGAAATCACGTAATGTGGTAGAAGATTCTGCTTGGCCTCGTTTCACACTCCTAGGACAAAGCCTGGGATCGATGTATCTGGCTTGGGAAGCCGTATCATTACTTATCCCGGACCTTTTCATCGGTTAGAACTATAAGCCCATAGGGTTTCCGTTGGTGATAATTGATATATACTCTTCCTACAGATACAATGGGCTATGCTTTCACATTTCACGTGGTTTCCACGTTGTGTCACATCCCTATCGGGGCATATATCCATTATCCAACCATCAGTACTGACATGCTCGCCAGAGTCAAATCCCGAAAAAAATGGCACACTAATGCCGAAGCCGTCTCCCAATCCGCCGTGCTAAGCTGGGGCAAGCTCTTGTATTTCAAGTTACATAGCATATCTCATTTGATTCTCACACACTTTACCAGGTATTATCGCATATTCATGTATTATTACGCCGTTTCGATCCGGTGTGCTTCTTTCATTATGGTCAATTCATCATGGACAAAACATCATATCGACGCAATACTCCAGCACTCAGATCCCCTTCTAAACACCATCCATCTCCTACCGCCTTTTTTCCTCCTTCATCTATTCGCAAGGTCGCGGGGACTCACCACAGCACGGACGGTATACCCGCCTTGTGACACAAAAGAAATGGAATCCTTCGAACTCCGGGACCGAGAGAGAGTCATCCTGAGTATAGCCCAATTCCGGTTGGTCTCCATGTCGTCTTTTTTCGGTCGTTCTCACGCTCCATACAATTAGACCCGAAAAAGATCATGCGGCTCAACTAAGGGCTTTCCAGAAACTCCTGAGCGTACATCCAGAATATCGGGAGCAAAATGTCCGACTTGTCCTACTCGGAGGAAGCCGTAATACCGCTGATGCGACCCGTGTGGAGGGGCTTCGCCGGCTCGCCAAGGAACTTGAGATCGAGGTATGTCATTTTTTTTCAAGTCGGAAAAGCTTCGGCTTACTCCAAACAAAATACAGGAACAGGTAGAATTCGTTGTCAACGCATCCTATCCGGAGATGCTCAAGAGACTGTCAAATGCCAGTATCGGGCTGAGCACCATGGTTGACGAACACTTCGGAATCAACGTTGTGGAGTTCATGGTTTGTGACTTTTCCCGTCCAATTCCGAGCTACGTCATACTTACTTCTTGACGTATAGGCCGCTGGCCTGATACCAGTGACGCATGCGTCCGGAGGTCCATTGAAGGATATAGTCGTGCCGTTCAACGGCAAGCCCACAGGTGCTGTTTCACTACTATTGCGCCCAAATTCACGAGCTATCCACTCACTATGCCCGAAACTCAGGCTATCATGCAGAAGATACAGATTCGTTTGCGGACGCGCTACATACAGCGCTGACCCTTTCGGCTGACGAGGAGCTGGCGACGAGGCGTAGAGCGCGGACCTGGGCAACACAGCGCTTTTCCGAAGAAGAATTCGAAAAGGCATGGAATTCCAGTGGCTGGCGCACGTGGCTACCATAGAAGGTTCAATTGGGTTGCATCATTTACACAGCCCCCAAATGCTATATGCCCTGCAAAACAAACCGTTTGAATTCCGAAATCTTGAAAACGTCCCCGACCTCCAAGCAACAGTTGCTCGACATGAGAGAAGAAGTTTCCGTCGTTCCGATCCCCGCTAGTCGTGTTGAAAACGTCCCCGAACTCCAAGCAACAGTTGCTCGACAAGAAAGAAGAAGTTTCCTTGTCGTTCCGATCCCCGCTAGTCGCGCGAGTTTCTGGCCAAGTCCGAGAAAATCGCATGGTAGCTACTTTAAACTTACATATGTCGTCGGAGGAAATTTGTTCCGGTAATTAACCGAGGTTGGTGGCAGTGCGACCTTATCCTCCCCACACATCGAAGGTAAACGGACCGACGGGGTGAGAAGGGGTGAGAGTTTGGTTCGATCCGACTCTCTCCATCTCAACAGCTTTCAAGTTCCGGAGGCTTCTGACCGCAGGTGGCATATAATTGCAACGTGTATCTCACGTCGGTATATGGATGATGTTTCGATCGTTCATCGATAACGAGCTCTTCTATACTTTTTTTTTTTTTCCATCACAATGACGGAAGCTTGTTTCTTCATCCCATCCCCAAGTGGATATCTCCTCCACTGCCTTGATTACCAAAAACATACTGGGGTTCACTTCTCGATTTGGGACAATCAGGAATCGCAAAATAACGGAGCGTTGAGTCAAGATTGAATTTCCGCTTCAGAATGGATCTGCTTACTTATGTTCTATGCTTTTTTCATTCGGTTCAATAACACGTTCTGGGGTGTTTTCCAAGGCTGCTGTGTTCATGTTCACCCATGTGATTAAGTGCTGCGGATCTTCAGTGCCAAGATAATCGTCAGTCGTCGATTGAGAACCGTTTAGCTTGTATTGTCGGAGGGTGTGCACCTCCATGAATAAGGTGAAGATCCTTTGAGTCGAATGTACGAAGGTCAAACCGCTTTACGTCCTCGCACGTGGCTCGTGTGTTGCTTGCACCGCCTCCAACGCAGGCTTGGTTACCTCCCATTATTGGACCTCCTTTCCAAACCTGTGCTTCCCCCCGGAAAAACCCTCGCGTCTCTCTCTGTGGAGGTTCCTGTCATATTATGTAATCCCACAGTTTAACGATCCTAAGTTGACGGTGTGTCATGATGTCTGACTGTTGTTGTCAGCTCGCGGTCTACTCATCCACGGATTTATCGATTAGTCGAATCGATGGCGGTGCCACAAGCGCATCGGGCATGCTCCTGCTACTTACCTGCTGATGTTGTCGTCAGGCAACAAGCGCGCAGTATTTTGGCGTTCAGTACACACAATAAATAAACTGTCAAGATTCCTCTGACATCGCCTGTCACAGGCATGGTTTAACGCATCCAGTAAGAACCCCAAATCCACTCGCTTGTGATGACAATCTCGTCCCCCAAGACTGTTGAAACACCGGCGGCGTTGGCATCCATCGCAGATTCAGCCTTTTTTTTTTTTCCACCAGATTCTTCGAACCGGTCCGTTTGATTCTGAAGCATGCCTCGGAGCCACATTTACCAAAGCCGCTCTTGTGCAGCTTGAACACTGTGTTGGATTTCCATCTGGAGTTGGATGGAACTGCATTTGGACGGTTAGCTGACGGTGGGCCGAGACCCGGCTATCTGCTCACGTTTGCACATCTCAAAACTTGGTCACAGGACGTGTTCATCTCTCCGATCGACACGGGGCTCTCGAAACTGAATCTCATTACGGGTTCCCTCCGCTGCTGGAAACATTGGTTGTCGACAGCCGCTTTTCAATCTGTTTCTTTCCATGCAACCTGGCCCTGAGTGTTGTTTACATCGTGTAGTGGGTGGTTTCCACACTTCGTACAGATATGCGTGTGCAAAGTTGAGGGACACCAGTGTAATCTCTCGGTCCAGTACAACGTTGTTCAATACGAACATAGCACCGCCCTCGCTTCTCCCAACACTGCTGAAGACGGGCATCTCGCGAAGGCTATACAGTATTGCAACTGGAATCGGCCCTCTGGTCTCATCTTGAATAGTAAGGGGCTCCAAGTCGGTGACCAGACGAAGAATTTTCATTTAGCGTTTCTCAATATATCAAGTACAAGGCGCAAGAAGACATGTATTTGGAAATTGAAAGCCGGAGAGTCCAATGGCAATAGAGTGCGACTCGAGATAAGAGACCTATTAGTTCCTTTTTATCAAGACCGTTCCTTGGCACTTACACGCTCACCAGGGCCGGAGAACCAGAGTAGCACCGTTAGGGGTTCGCATGGGTATGTTGAGAAAACGATCTGGGTGGTTCTTCTGCGTAATGCGGAGAACGGTGCCTTCATGGATGATGTAAGTCTCCCAGGTTGCGTGGGAGTATAGCGTTGTCGCTTTCGCCTCTTCCAATGACTGCTCGATGGACAGAACCTGGATGCTCGGGGTGAATGCAGTTGCCATGGAGTAGATTTTGACATCATCTGGTGTGAGGATGTACTGGCGTTCTCGATTGACGAAGTCGAAGCAGTAGCATTCGTCCAAATCCCGAACCATCAGGTTGTCTCTCAATTGCGAGAATGTCACCTCTTCTCCGGGTTTAGGTTTGCGCTGGTATTGGGAACATGTTGGAAAGTCAGTCTTCAAGTTCAAGAATACCACATCACTCACCCCGACTTGAATTTCAGCATAACCATTGGGAAACGCCCGCTCTATTGCAGCCTTGTTCTCTATCTCGGCAGTTTCCGTTGCCTGCATGGCATATTCGAGAGAGCCATACATTTCGGCAGCACGTTTCCTGACTTCTTGCTCTGTCAGGCCGTACTGTTTCATTGCTGAGCGCACAAACGTCTGCAGCCGAGGGCCCTCTTGGGTAGTGAGGGGTGTAGCCTGAAGAGTGGTTGTGGTTGATGCAGCGACGTTGCGACGACTCATTGTATACTGTTGCGAAACGAAGAGATGTTGAACAATGTGAAGCGTGCACGGACCGGATGGTGATGGTTAAGGATCAAGAAACGTCAGAACGTCTGTGGCCTGACATTCAGGCCCCTTAATTTTCTTGTCGTTCAGTCGAGGATCGCGCGTTTCATGGTTGTACAGTTGATGCTGCTGAATGGCTCGGACCTTTTCTAGGAGTAACTCAATCCAGTACACGGTAATCTTGTCCTTGACCCCGGTGTCTGTTCAACGTTCAACGGCGGTTCCAATCCCAAGACAAGCAGCTTTGATTTGTTTCTTGATAATCTCGATGGTCTCTTGTGGGGAATGTGCTTGTGCGGGCTATTTCCAACTCCTATTATCGGGCCAGTACCTCCTTGAATTTGTGGCCCACCGAAAATATCGCATGATAGCCATCGTTTGACTCCCTCTGCTCGAAACTTCCCCCCGACCAATCAGCGCGGCACCACAGATTTGAACTCGAACCGGCGGTTGATTGAAGTAAGTTCTGCTTGCTGTGGGTTATCTGCTGGCAGTAGATGAGGATGGACTTGAAAGATGATTTCCTGATCCAGTTTTGCAGTCATCTTATAACAACCCCAATAGATTGATGACAACTCAGCAGCCTTGCACAAGAGCCTCAAATTGTTCCAGAGATGACACATGTGGTGAAGTGCAGCAAAATCGGACAAAATATTCCTGGGCCAACTTCTGATGAGATTCACGTTTGCAACATACATGTTCATGTATCATGTCCATCAACCTAGTGGCAGTCTTTTTGACTGCCTCTTGGATCTCTGCTGCGAAATGTCCAGCGCTCGATACTCAGAAAACTGTATTCATCTAGGTGTCGACATCGAGTAATATGCAATAAATTACATGATATGATTGAGCTCCAAACTGGTATGACTTGTTGAGATGATGTTCGTGTGCATGCAGGTATGAATGAAAAATAAAAACGAAAAATTAAATATGCTCGTCAATGTTCTTTGCCTGACATCAAGCCACCCCGCAGAGTCTCCACCTTAAGCTCCCACTCGACGTCCTCCTCCGACTCCCCCGCATCGAGGTCTGTGTCCTCCCATGGATCTCCTTCTGCCTCTTTGTTTTTCCAAGGCACGGTATCAAATGATTGCACGCTCCCCCCCTTGCGGTCCTCCACCATGATAGAAAAGTCCCGCCCCCAACGCCC